>JAOPHQ010006110.1:5000-7500 GCA_030340625.1 Merluccius polli
CAAAAACCGGGGGCTCACAGACGCTCGCCGACGGCCCCGCTTTCACCGACGCGGCCGACCTTTGACCCGGTGTGTCAGGGCCTTTACACACACACACACGCACTGCGCTGTGGACAAGCCTGCACACGCTGATCGAACCGGGCGCAACAAATGTATGTCTGGTGGCGAGAACGCGGCCAATTTCCCTGTGCAAATGTACACACACACACACACACACACACACACACAAAATGAGTGTCAGGGTATAATGGAAGCGCGTCTGTTTTCGGTTCGCGGCGTGTACCGCTGCAGGCGAACTGTTTGGCTCGCTCGGTACAAATACAATACCGCCGGTGCGGCTGGGGATTGACCCGCCTCTTTAAAGCACTGACACACAAATGTAAAAAAAAAACCATTTCGCCCCCTTTTTGCATATAAAGCCCCGATGGCCTCGAAACGACGACTGGATGTTTAGCATCGATGCTAATCAGTATGTGCAGATGCGCGTCGTCGTCGTCGTCGTCACCTCGGCAGCCGCGTTAGCATTTGCAAAGCTAATGGCTCCAGTGGTCTCTGTCTCTGAGTACTGGCGATGCTAGATGGAGACGCTGGCAGACCCCCCCCCCCCCTCACCCCCCCACCCATGGCATTATCTGTATCCAAGCCAACCAACAAGAGAGACAAGAAGTAACGACGTGATGGACCGAATCCATACACACACACACACACACACACACAGCCATACTCTCAACACCGATCTTTGTCAGTTTGTCAGCTACTTCTTCTTTGCACTTTTTTTATTTTTATTTTTTGTACTTGTCCACCTTTTCGACCCGCCAGTGGTTCTTGTAAATAAAAAGCCTTTTTGACCTGTCAAATAAAATCAGCCCGTCACAGTTTGACAGCTCCCTACGCCGATAGCGCTCCTGTTCACAGCGGCGGTATCTCCCCCCCGCCTATCTCCCCCTTCATGGCTAGGCAAAAAAGACAAGATGGCACCCGGCGATAGCCCATTATCTTGCGGTTGGGGGGGGGGGGCGCTCAATACCCGCTCGTAATGGCGGACGTCTTATTGAGTTCTGTCGCATGTCACGGTAACAGCCGGTTGCCTCCTCCTGTTCCTGTCTCCCCCTCTCTCCCCCTCTCTCTCTCTATCTGTCTCTCTCTCTAGTTTTGGTTTAAGTTGACATATGAGTGTGTGCGCATGAGTCAAATGGCTGGTGTGTGTGTGTGTGTGTGTGTGTGACATTATGAGTGTCATGGTAGGATATTATGAATGCGTCGTTGGGAGAAAACGTTGGTACCAACGGTTGTCACTGAGCCCATACTCTCCGCACAGTTAACAGCTAAAGTTACAGCTAACGGCTAACGTGCCAAACTGGTCACTGCTCCCTGACGTTGGTTTGGCCGGAGCCCGACCGGGTTGGCGTGTCATGTGACCTCGGTCTGATGACATCACCGCCGGCGCTGCCTGCCATGCGACCCAAGACCGGTGGTGTGTGTGTGTGTGTGTGTGTGAGGGGGGGGGCGGGGGTTAGGGTGTGTGTGGGGGGGGGGGGGGGGCAGGTAGTGACGCCACGATGGCAGGATAGAGATCGGAATAAAGGCACCAGGGAGCCAATTAGATGGCAGAGATTACCGCTTATCCGTGTGCGTGTGTGTGCGCATGCGCGGGTCCGAAAGGTGACACACACACACACACACAGACACACACACACACCGGTGGCAACTCGGCTGGAAGCGAGACAGTATGGATGGTCGCACGCACGCTCTCGCACACACGCGCGCACGCTCTCGCACACACGCGCGCACGCGCACGCACACACATACGTCAGGTAAGGTAAGCCCGGCCATCCTGTTAGCCTCGTGCATTATTAATGGAGGGGGATGTCGAAGAGATGTGAGACATAATCGCGTTGAGTGGAGTTCATTGAGCGACCGACGGCCTCCGAGATGTCAACGATGCCGTCCGTCTGTCCGTCGTCTCGCCGCTCATTGGCCCACGCGGTTTCCTGTCCGTCTGCTCATAGACAGGAAGTGGCACTGGCTGGCGCTCAAATGATGGGAGTAGAGGAACAGAGAGAGAGAGAGAAGAAGAAGGGATGATGGGAAAATATCAATTTTTGGTGGTTTGGCTTTTGTATTTGCAGACACCCACATGTGACTAGGGTGCTGAACACGCGCGCACGCAAACACACACGTGTGCGCGTGTGCACACACACACACACACACACACACGCAGTGCTCTAGCTCCTTGCCTGCCCGTCTTATCGCAGCCTGCTGGCGTTCACACACTCTTGAGTAATTAATTTTCACCATGGCTGGTCTCACTGGGGTGAGGGGGGGAGGAGAGGGGAGGAGGAGGAGGAGAAGAGAGGGAGAGAGAGAGAGAGAGAGAGAGAGAGAGAGAGAGAGAGAGAGGGAGGGAGGGGTGTGGTGGTGGTGGAGGGTGCTGCACTCCGTCAATACTCATTTGAGCCTGTAGAAAACAAATGTATTTAATCCATGGTTGTCTTCCACT
>JAOPHQ010006110.1:10000-17500 GCA_030340625.1 Merluccius polli
AGTCGGGCAGAGCGACTCGCTGACTTAACAAACAAACTGCAGCAATGTGAAACACTCATGTAACCGCTCCTCGGGGCCCTTGTTCGATATACCGGCGCTGGATGGAGCTATTGGACGCCGTCCAACAGAGACAATCACGGAGCCAATCACGTGCCGAGGCTTTGGCAGAAAGAGGAAGCATTAGATTGACCCTTCGAAGACAACCGCAGATAGCAGGTTTAATGGGTCCTCGGCGGAAATCCTTCGCCAGCCAGAAACTGCCACTGTAGCGCTTTCACCTTCGGCGCATGGGAACTCTGGCCAGGCCTGAAGCGGCTGACAGGCAGTCAGAAACCAGCCTGTCAGTTGGCCGGGGCAGGGTGCCTTGGGAGGACTGTCTTGGCAGGGCGGGACTGTTGTTATTGTTGCCTCGGCTGGGGTTAATGTTACTGTACGGTTGTGAGTTGACAAATGTCTATCCAAAAGCATATAGCGATCAATAGTCAGTCTTTACATTATGTATGATGTGTCATATTAAATATACACACTTTTTGATGATATATGGATAGGTAGGTAGGTAGGTAGATAGATAAGATAGATAGATAGATAGATAGATAGATAGATAGATAGATAGATAGATACTAGATAGATAGATAGATAGATAGATAGATAGATAGATAGATAGATAGATAGATAGATAGATAGATAGACAGATAGATAGATAGATAGATAGATAGATAGATAGATAGATAGATAGACAGACAGACAGACAGACAGACAGACAGACAGACAGACAGATAGATAGATAGATAGATAGATAGATAGATAGATAGATAGATACCGGTAGATAGATAGATAGATAGATAGATAGATAGATAGATAGATAGATAGATAGATATAGATAGAAAGCGGATGGATGGATGGCGGGTAGAAGGTGGAGCAGATGTTACCAGGGGGCTGATTATTCTTTTCTCCTCACCTCCTCCTCCTCCTCCTCCTCCTCCTCCTCCTCCTCCTCCTCCTCCTCCTCCTCCTCCTCCTCCTCCTCCTCCTCCACCTTCTCACCTGCTCCCTGGGAAGCTCTGTGTCTCTCCTCTGACAGCTGCCACCACCACTCTGTAAAAATGGCTCTTTGCGTCAGCGGGCACACGCTGGCAGTTTGAGTCATTCAGCCGCGCCCCCCCGCCGAGCCGGGGTTTCAGATGAACGCCAATCTCCTGTTTTCGTCTCGTCTCCTCTCCAAGGAAGTCAGATTCAAGATGTGAGATTCAAGTTTCAAATAGTTTTTAAAATAGGTTAGGGGCTCACAAACAACATAAAGACATGCAGCCATTAAAGACTCACATTGAATTACATTACGTAAAGCACAAACAGTTCAATAAATGAATAAGAGCAGGTGTGCACAGCTGCATTTAAACACTAGTGACAGTCTGTTTGGCCTTGTTTCAAAAAAATGATATTGCAGTGCGGACAAAATAGTTTTTTGTAAGTTTGTTTGTGGTCCTCTGAGTCAGGCGGCCTGATGGGAGAAGCTGAAATATCCCTGCCCTGCACCATGACCTGTCTGTCTGCCGACTTTGCTCTCTGTTCCCCTTCCATGACCTCGATGAACTTGGAGGATTTTCTCGGCGGTCCGCGATTGGCCGGTTGTCTGCATCGTGACGGTTGCCACGGCAGCGCGGGCTCTGCTTCTGCGGAGTTATTTAAGGTTTAGGAGCCGGAGGAAGAGGATGTTTCTGCTGTAACGCGACACCTCCGCGTCCTGTAAGAGAAGCTGTGCCGCTCTCTAACTCTTTCCTCTCGCTCATCTCCTGCGTGTTGCTTTCTCCTGTAAGAGGACACTGTGCCTTCGTCTCTCTCTCTCTCTCTCTGTCGCTCTGTCTCTCTCCATCTCTCTCGCTCCCTGTCTCTCTCCATCTCTCTGTGTCTCTGTGTCACATGACCTGCCAGGAGGTCAGGTCGCTGAGGCCAGATCCCCCCCTGCACAGCTCCCCTTGATATTTAACCTTTCTGATCCAATGAGAGAGAGAGAGAGAGAGAGAGAGAGAGGAAGAGAGAGAGGGGAGGGGGCTTAGCGAAAGGGAAAGAGAAAGAGAGAGGGAAGAGAGAGAGTAAGAGGTTGAAGGAGGAGAGGGTGACAGAGGAAGAGGAAACTATGAAATAAAGAACGAAAGCAAGAACAGGGAAGTCGTTTTGGGTTTCAGGATGTCAGATTGGTTGACACAAAAAAAGTCCCATCGACAGCACACTGTGCTCTGGGGTCACATTGCTATTAAAGCAAAGACTCACACACAAACAAACTCTCACACACTCATACACAAGCGCACACAATGCAGTGTGGCTGACAAAGCTTTGTTGATCCAAGCTGCGTTGTGAAAATGTCTTTGTTTCCAGACCTTGAACTTTGACCCCGACCTATCGCACCAAGTAGCGATAATCCACCTGATTCTCCTGGCGAGAAGGCCCAGACACACACACACACACACACACACACACACACACACATGACTAGTGTTAAGTCCAGCACTCTGGGTTTAATTAAACATGCTCTCTTGTGTCATTGTTTCCTTTCTAATCTAACGATACAAAAAGCACACAGCAGCTGCCATTTACTACTGCATGTGTGTGTGTGTATCTCTTTAATGATTAACTCAGTGAATACCTGCAGAATGAGTTTGACCCTTTTTTCCGTAGAAAACAATGTTAAGGTCACAGTTAATCTACGTGTGTGTGTGTGTGTGTGTGTGTGTGTGTGTGTGTGTGTGTGTGTGTGTGTGCGTGTGTGTGTGTGTGTTGGTGTATGCAAGAATGTGTGCTAAAGCCTCTTCATCGCTCTGCCTCTTTCTCAGGTTTTTGCCGAACTTAACATACTGAATAGACTATGTCTCTACAACTACAAGGGCTTTTAAGTTCACCTTGGTACCAAAAGAAGATAACACATGTGAGGTTGTTGTTAAAGTGGAATAATCAATGTGGACCAAAGTGAATAAAGCTAGAACACAGCAAGGTTTTCCTGAAATAAATGTCATGTTTTAGTGTGAATAACACCTAGTGCATTATCAGTTGGTAGCCCTATATGACTATGGGCCCATAGCACCACATCTGATGAGGGCCTGGGTCAGGAGTTCATGGCAATAAAGTGAAGTAGAGCAGAAATAGAGAGGTTTTAGTAGAGATAGGTTTAGGCAGATTTTCCAAATAAAAATCCAATGCAAACCAATGCAAAGATGGCAATACAAACGTAACTAGACACAAACAGGTGAATATCTCAAGAAACCATTGTTCAATTTTAACATTTGACCCCTCTATTGAAAGGTCAGGGACAATAGTATTGAATGACACCAAGCCCAACCATCGGAATTGCACCATACGGCCACCAGATGGCGATAAAGAATATGTGCTCTGATCGAAGGCAGCTGACCTATTTCCTGTGAAACCCATTCTTACCTACTATACATGATTGGAAACATTATTGAGAGGTTTCAAAATGTTGCCCAGACACTGACATTATCTATTTATGGTGGTTTTAAGTGATCAAACACAACTTTGATGACAAAAACAACGAAGGTAGGACACAATTTGTGATTGTAAGTTAGTTCTTGATGGTTTTTGGCCTCTAGTTCGGCGAGATATAACAGAGTGATATAATCACAGCAGTCTCAGCTTTCATATGATGTATAGTTTGTTATATATATATAGGGTTAGGGTTAGGGCTTTCACATAATGTATAGTTTGTCGGGAAAAGGATCGCTATACTGTGCATGTTATGAAATGCATAACTCTTGTTACTTGCTCATTATTTTGTTGTTGTTGTTTGGGGTTGGTATTGTGTTTCATTTAGCTAAAAATGATTATAATAGACTAAAAGTTGAGAATCTTATCGTTCTAGGGGTGTATGACATGACTGCTTTCTCACATGATTAAATGCCTTACGAAGTCTTTGACTTCGGGAGGGGGGCGGTCTGCCCGTATATGGGTGGTCTTGGGGTGAAGAGGGAGAGAGAGAGAGAGAGAGACACACACGCACACACACACACACAGACGTGAAAAGCTGTGGAAAACACGTCGTCATCGTCCATGTTTTCAGACCAGCTGAGTTTACTGGTTTGAATCCCAGAGGGAGCAGACCATAGACATATATACGTAGACGCCTCATGACGTGCTGGAACGTAACCCAGCGTCGCCGCCATATTGGTTGGGTCTCCTCACTCTAGTCTAGCATAGGAGTCAACGGGAGAGCAAGCTATGCCAGTATTTTGTGCAGCTTACGGCGCAGTATTGACACCAGATCGCATGGGATTACCTTTCATAAGTAA
The DNA here is from genome assembly GCA_030340625.1 of Merluccius polli. Taxonomy (NCBI): domain Eukaryota; kingdom Metazoa; phylum Chordata; class Actinopteri; order Gadiformes; family Merlucciidae; genus Merluccius; species Merluccius polli. The sequence goes on from JAOPHQ010006110.1 coordinate 14,296, forward strand.
GATTGAACAATAATTCTTCTTTTTTTTATTTTTTATTAATTCGTCCTGTATCATAGCTAAATCTCTGCCGTTTGTAACAAACCAAACCGTGTGAAAATCCGGTAAAAATTCGGGGAGTTATGCTTATTATTGTAGTAGGGGATACACTTCCTCAGTAGAAATAAATGCACTGGGGGCACACTGGGGACCCATCCAAGATGGCGGCCGCGCACTGGGGACCCATCCAAGATGGCGGCCGCGCACTGGGGACCCATCCAAGATGGCGGCCGCGCACTGGGGACCCATCCAAGATGGCGGCCGCGCTGATACGTCAGCTTCAACAGGCAGCGTCACCCCTCTTGCCCACTGGATGCGTTCGTCAACGCATCCCATTGACTTTGAATGGGGCTGAGCCGCAATGCATTGTGGCTCCTTCAGTCAAGTCGGCTCCGTTCGTTGCGTTGAGAAGTTGAGAACATTTTATCTTTTCAGGCCAAAATGGATCCGTCAGCCAATCAGAACGACACCCCATCCGTCAGACACGCCTTCCGTCTTCCGTTGACGGTTGAATGCAGTGGGTAACAGGCGTCAGTCTATGAGGCGTCTACGTGTATTATGTCTATGGAGCAGACAGTAGCTGTGTCCCAATTCAGGGGTTGCATGCTTCGAAGTAGGGTACGCATTTGAAGGCCGATTACGTCACAACGCGGCGCGAAGGCTGTCCCAATTCGAAGGCTCCTTAAATGCGTACTTCAAATGCGTCCTTCTTTTCCTCTTTTTGGAGGATGCACCGCAACTATCCTTCGCGGCCTCGTATATCCCAAGATCCTTTGCGCGCCGCTGTTCAGAGGCGCGAAAAGAATAATGGCGACACCAAGCGGCGATGAATTTATATTTAAATGTAATAAGTATTGGGTTTATATTTAATTACTTTTACTTACTACGACTTATACTTTTACTAATTACTTATATTTTATTACTTTTATTATCCCCGCTTTATTTCCAGACTGTAAAACTGCAAACTCTAGTTAAACGACTGGATTGAATAAAGAGCTACGTTTATGATTATCACTATTATTTGTTATACTTCATTATCATTATTATGATCATTTTTTGCTTTATTAGAACCCTTCCGTCTGTTTTTCAACTGATGACAAACTGACAGGCAACGGCTACGTTACTACCAACTGACGGCTGGTGAGCCTTCGAAGGCCGCGAAGGCTGCGTACTTCGAAGCATGCAACCCCTGAATTGGGACACAGCTTGTGGCCTCCACTCTGTCCATCCATGGTTGTCATGGATACTGTCACAATCACATGCCAGCCAACGGTCAAAATCCATGCCAAAACACAGGTCACATAACGAGGGCCGACCCGAATGCTTCGAAGCTTCGACCGTTGCCGTGTTAATCGACGTCCAAATCAGTATTCGAATGCTTAGTGTTATTTTTTTGAGCGTCCGACTCTCGCGCTGCATGGGTGAGTACTTGCCATCTTCCTACGTTTGTACTTTTTAAACAGAAAACACACATTTGATATTGTGATATTTAGATGTTTCTTTACCGGAAATGAAATATAACATAGCCAACAAGCAAGTAGGTTGTTATCAGAGACGGTAATTTACCATGATAATAAGGCTACTCCAGCTCAGCTAGATAACTTGCTAGCTGTTATCAGTCACGAGACCGGAGTTAGCCCGACGACGGTAACCGCGGAGACCATCTCCGTTCCTCGTCTGTGAGCGATGCGACGCTTTCTACGTGAGCGGCGGGGAATAAATAAATACGCCCGGAAAAAGTAGCAGCTCAAAGCGACGCGCTGCGTCAGCGCGCTTGCAGGGGTGATTCTCACTGAAGCTTCGAAGCCCCAAAAATGGTATCCGGGACAGCCCTACGTGTAATGATTTCAAAAAGGTGTGTGTGTGTGTGTGTGTGTGTGTGTGTGTAGTGTGTGTGTGTGTGTGATAGAGAGAAGGAGAGAAAGCTAAATAGAGGTGGTTTCATGTTGGAGAATGTTAAAAGCCAACAGAAAAGAAGGTGTCATTCACAGCTCACTGAAGACTGATGAACAGCACTGTGTGTGTGTGTGTGTGTGTGTGTGTGTGTGTGTGTGTGTGTGTGTGTGTGTGTGTGTTTGTGAGAAATGGCGAGTGTGTCTGTGTGAGAGAGGGCGGGTAGAAAGTGTGTGTGAAAGTGAAAGAGAGGGAGTGTGTGTGATGAAAGAAGATGAGGGTAAAGAGGGGTTATAAAAGGACATATATTGACAGATATAATAGAGAGAGAGAGAGAGAGAGAGAGAGAAAAGGGCAGATGAATCTCTTTCCATGCGTGTGTGTGTGTGTGTGTGTGTGTGTAGAGTTGTGTGTAGGATCTCGTCCCCTCATGTTGAGACATAAGTTATAAATCAGTATGCCATTATAACAACAACATAACGATGTTGTCTGTCTCTCTCTCTCTCTCTTTCTGTCTCTCTCTCTCTCTCGTTCTCTCTCTCTCCGTCTCACTATTCAGTCTATCATGGCTGTCGTTCCACTCCTCCCCCTCCGTAAATCACTTCCCCTCTGAAGGGTTGTTGAGTCTGTCCTCCTGGTGTCCAGATGACATCATCATCCTCCAGTCCGTCTGTCCCCAGGTGCCTCTTGAGCGGTCGCACGCGCGTGTGTGTGTGTGTGTGTGTGTGTGTGTATCCATAGACAGATAAGACAGAGGTATATGATGGTAAAATAATAAATATAATCGTGCAGATATTCATTTTGATAACAAGTACAGGTCTACAAAGGGACAGGTCTAGAGGGGTCCATGTCCCTAGGTATCCAGGTTTGAGGTCTACAGGTCTGCCAGCTCCACCGCAGGGTGAGGGTGATCCAGGGCCCCTGCTGCTGGGCCCCTGGTCCTTGTGTTATTTATCTGCTGTATCTGTCCTGCGGCCAGCTGGCCCCCGCTTCTGCCCTGTCATCAGTTAGCAGCGACATCAGCCCAGAGAGACCCGCTTAGGTTCAGCAGCCCACAATACAGACAGAGATACAGACAGACAGACAGACAGACAGACAGATGGATAGACTGAGATACAGACAGACAGACAGACAGACAGAGTGACAGATATAGAGAGTGACAGGCAGAAATACAGACAGACAGACAGATGGATGGATAGGCAGAGATACAGACAGACAGATTGACAGATATAGAAAGAGACAGGCAGAGACACAGACAGACAGAGTGACAGATATA
>JAOPHQ010006110.1:35000-42908 GCA_030340625.1 Merluccius polli
TCTTCTTTAACTCTCCCCCGCTCTCAATTTCCATCTCGGTTTCTCTTCTTTTCTCTCTCTCTCTCTTTGCTCTCGCTCCGTTCATCTTCCCCCGTCTCTCCCTATTTATACATACATGTGTGTGTATATCGGCGTGTATCTGTCCTCTCTCCCTCCCAAGGAAAAAACTGCAAAGTCTAAATATACAGTATATTTAGACATTTGTTCACATTGAGAGACAGGGGGGGGGGAGAGAGGGAGAGGCACAAAGGACAGAGAAATGTGTGTTTGTGTGCAAGATAATATTTGTGTGTGTGTGCGTGTGTGTGTTTGTGAGCGCGTGCATACTTGATAAGGAGTGACTTTTATAAGCATGCACAATGCAGCCTCACATACGCTTATCTCCCCCAGAGAGTTAATGAGAATCTCTCTCACCCTCCCTCTCTCCCCCACTCTCTCACTGTATGTGTCTGTCTCCCTCTCACTGCTTCTATCTCTTTAAACACACATATATCCCGGATACAATATATGTATATATATATATATATATATATATATATATATATATATATATATATATATATGCATTTTCTTTTTTTCCTTTCATTCCTTAATTCTTTCTTTCCTTTCCTTTATTTATTTCCTTCTTTCTTCCACCCCCCCCCCCCCCTCCCCCCCCCCCCCCTTCGCTGTCCCAGTGAGTGTGTCTGTGGCGCGTGCCCCCACCATACTCATACTGTGGTAATGGTGATAATGTTTCAGACGAAGGCCTTATTCTATCACCTCCTCAACCCCCCCCCCCCCCCCGTCTCTTATCTGAATACAAGGACAGCTGCACATCCTTTTACCCTCGCACTCCCTTCTCCTTCTCTTTACACATGCACACACACACACATGCACACGCACACTCACACACACACACACACACACACACACATACATGCACATTCCTGCATGCACACATACACATAAACGCACACATGCACACACACACACACACACACATGTACACTCATCCACGCACACACACACACATACACTCATGCACGCACATATACACACGCACACACACAGGCACACACATGCACATTCCTGCATGCACACATACACATAAATGCACACACGCACATACACACTCACACACACACACACACACACACACACAGACACACACACGTACACTCATGCACACACACACACACACACACACACACACATGCACATTCCTGCATGCACACATACGCTTACACATAAACGCACATACACACACACACATGCACATTCAAGCATGCACACATACACATGTGCAACGGACATACACACACACACACGCGCGCGCATATGTCACTGGTTCACCTTCTCAGACCAGCGGGGATTTGAGGATTCGCTTACGCTCGTGAACAATAAGCATGTTGGCTAATGGCTTCCCTAAGAAGTAGGCTATCAGAGAGCAGAAGGTAACTCCTGGCCGCCGGACCTCCAGGTCCCCAGCGCTCTCTAGCTGTCCAACGTTGTTCTCTCTCTCTCTCTCTCTCTCTCTCTCTCTCTCTCTCTCTTTCTCTCTCCCGATCTCGTTTTACCTCTCTCTCCGCCGTCCTCTTAGCCTGGGAACCAGACGAACTTGCGAGCTCATGTTTTATTTGCTCTGGCAGATACGTCTGGTTCCCCCCCTCCCGTTCAGACAGACTTGGCGACCCGGTCCGGGTCGGGCCAATCACAGCTATTGGTCTAAATCGGGGCGGGTTTGATACTATATCTCGCCGTCGACGCATTTTTGTAAACAACCGAGAGGGCTGCCGCTGATGTGGAACGGTCTGCTGACGGTATAAATCAAAACGGACGCTATATTGTCTCTCAAAAGAGGAACAAAACAACCGCGCTTAATTGCTGATATGAAAGATTGTGTTTGCCGTACTTCCGACAGGATTTGGTGAAAGATTAGTTTGCCGACTGCTGCCCCCCCCCCCCCCCCGCCGGTCGGCCCCCCAAAAAAAGTTTTGTTCCTCTGATTGGTTGGAGGTCCATCCGATTGCGTCCAGAGACATTTTGGTCTGCCATCGTTGATAACGGCCCCTTGGAAATCGAAAATGCGCATTTGTGAATTGGTCTGGCGATGTCCTTGCTTATCTTTCTCTGCAATTTTCTCTCTTCACCTTTCTTTGCTCCCCTCCCTCCCTCCCTCCCTCCCTCCCTCCCTCCCTCCCTCCCTCCCTCCCTCCCTCCCTCCCTCCCTCCCTCCCTCTCTTCCTCTCTCTATACTATTTCATCTCTCTCCCTCTCTCACTATCTATACATCTACCTCTCTCTCTCTCCCTACCGCTCTATTTCTCCCTCCCTCCCTCCCTCTCTATCTTTCTTCCTCTCTCTATACTACTTCATCTCTCTCATTCTATCTCTCTCTTTCTACCTCTCTCCCTCTCTCACTATCTATACATCTACCTCTCTCTCTCTCCCTACCGCTCTATTTCTCCCTCCCTCCCTCCCTCCCTCCCTCCCTCCCTCCCTCCCTCCCTCCCTCCCTCCCTTTCTTCCTCTCTCTATACTACTTCATCTCTCTCTTTCTACCTCTCTCCCTCTCTATACATCTACCTCTCTCTCCCTACCGCTCTATCTCTCTCTACCTCTCTTCCTGTCTCCCTATCTCTCTCTATCTACCACTATATTTATTTCTCTACCTCTCTACCCCTCTCCCTGTCTCTCTCTGTCTCTGTCTCTCTCTCTGTCTCTCTGTCTCTCTGTCTCTTTCTCTCTCTCTCTCTCTGTCCCTCTTTCTCACCCCCCCCCCCCCAACCCATCCCTCAGCCTAGCTCGGTTTCCAGCTGATTGACACGATGTCGCCCTCTTCAACATAGTCTCCCTACGACGGCGAACACAGAGCCATCATGAAAGGCCATTAAGTTTAAAGGTCATGTGGCTGAATTGCGGCCGTAGGATTCACTTATTTTGAATATCATATCAATATCAATTATAGCTTGGTCATGATGTTGGGGCGATCGGAAAACATAATTCCATGAAAGCAATGTGTGCCCACTTTGTCTTTGTAGCAGTGAAAATGGCGTATATACACACACACAGACACACACACGCACACACACACTATTATCTACCCACACAATATTGAGTCCTTCCTCCTCCCGCTCTCTGATATGCTCCACTTTCCCATGATGCATCATGCTGAGCTGGCACTTCTATTTGCAGCCTTTAGCCGTGCTGCGATGCAAACAAACACAGGAGCCACAAAAAGTAGGAGGAAAAGAAAGGGATGGGAAGGGCGGGAGGAGGGCGCATGTGCAAAACACACACACACACGCACACACACACACCTCCGTTCCAGGTGTCCAAGCTTGTCAAATATATTGACACTCCAAACACGTGTTTTCAGTGTCAATAACAATGATGGCGACCCAGTGGGGGCAGCACACATGAACACGTACACACACACACACACACACACACACACACACACATACATAAGTATCCTACAAAAACACAATCGTATATCTTTTTTTCCCCATGAAACATCCATGTATATTCATATTTATCGGTGCAAACCGCCGCTGAACAGTAATCAGCGGCGCGGCCGTCGTGCGCGAGGGCGGACTCCTCCTCGTCTCCGTGTGGCGTTGTGCGCGAGGCGCAGGAAGCGCTGTGATCCATCCCTCTCGGTGGCGGAGGCAAGGCGGGAGAGTTATGTGCTGCTTTGGTCACAGCCAGCGTCCTGACAGCTCTTCTTTAGTCTTTCTCAATCCCAATTTACGGCCGTGTCGCTCTGCGGCGGTGATGGAGTGTCCGCGCTAGCCGGTGGCGGCGGCGGCGGCGTTCCTCAGGGAACCGTGTTGGAGTCACGCGCTTTTTATCAAGCCTGCTGGGCTCGTCACTGAGAAGGTGCTTAATGCACTCCGCAACGGTGATCCGTCTGTGACCCGGCTGCTGCGTGTGTGTGTGTGTGTGTGTGTGTGTTTGTGTGTGTGCGTGCGCGCGTGCATGTGTGTCCCAGCAGAGCGAGAGGGTAGATAATTATATTTTAATTACAAAGCCATCAAACCCACCAGTGCTTATTTTCTGTTCTTCCACCTGTACACTCACACACACGTGCACACACCCACAGGCAGGCAGGCAGGCAGGCACACGCACACACACACACACACACACACACACACACACACACACACACACACACGCACACGCACACGCACACAGGCACACACCTCTACATACGCACAAGAACTGAGCTCTTCAAATCTATTATTCAACTCTCCTTTAAAAAGAAGTGCAGTTATCCTGGAGGGAAAAAAATAGCTGTGAAGATGAAAATATTATTTCTGTATTTATATAACGCATATATTTTATATTATATTATCCAGAGATTGACATCAAATAAAACTCCTCCTCTCTTTCTCTCCCCCCCTGTCCACCAATCACAGCTCCCCCACCGCCGAGTGACCTTCTCCACAGCCAATCAGGCTCAGGACCTGCAGGACCCCTCCCAGCACAGTTACTATGACAGCGGCCTGGAGGAGTCCGAGACGCCCAGCTCCAAGTCGTCCAATGGGCCCCGCATCGGGGGGCCCCTAGCCCTGCCGGAGGACCACTACGAGAGGACCACCCCGGATGGGAGCATCGGGGAGATGGAGCACCCCGAGACCGGTAAGGAGATCTTACTTTTTCCTCCTCCTCCTCCTCCTCCTCCTCCTCCTCCTCCTCCTCCTCCTCCTCCTCCTCCTCCTCTTACTCCTACTCCTCTCTCATCCTCCACCTCTTCTTCCTCCTCCAATCTCATCCTTTTCCTCCTCCTCCTCTTCCTCCTCCAACCCCTGGACCCATACACACACACACACATACACACACACACACACACACACACACGCACACGCACACACTCACACACACTGAAGCCCACACACATGCAAACACACACACACACACACACACACACACACACACACACACACACACACAACCATGCTCAAACATGCGTGTTTAGCACAAATCGACAAATAAACACACACATAAGGACACACACACACACGCACAGATAAATGCACACGTAAGCAAACAAGCACTTTGTATTCACACACATTGTTTTGCGTGCGCTCACAGATCAGTATACATATATGCACGCCGAGGTAAATTAAAAAACAATGACACGCTAACACACACACACACACACACACACACACACACACACACACACACCCGCGGTAACACCCGCCAGACTTGTAAGCGAAGCGCCTCCGTCAGCAGAATCCGCCGGCGCTGTTGTTTTCATAATGACCGTCTCCTCTGCGCCGGCCTACTGTCTTTAACAAGGTTAGCCACCCCACCGCCGCTGGAGCGAGCCGCCGCCGCAACAACACCGGATCAATAGGGAAGATCATCAACTCAGGAGGCTTAACATATTAACGGCCCAATTATGGAGAATCAAGAGTCCCTCGGTCACAGCGTGTGATCCACGCATAACATCACGCCGCCGCCGCCAAAACCACCAAAACCACCAAAACCACCACCAGCAGCACCACCAAAACCAGCACCACCCACCACCACCCACCACCCACCAGCACCAGCACCACCCACCACCCACCACCACCCACCACCAGCAGCACCACCAACCGAAAACAACAGGAATCTCAAATCATTACAGTCCCACTTAGCGATTCCCCTGCCAAAGTATTTTTAGCCGGAGCCCGATCCAGCGAGACCCCTCTTTAACCGCCTCTATCTGGTTCTGTAATGACAGCACAGTGCAGCGCGAGGGTAAAAGAAAAGTCTTTAAGAGCACACGGAGCAGTTACATAACAATCAGGCCGCAATTAAAGGTACGTCCTTTCGGAAACCGCTCGTCACGACTCCGTGCCTGAGCGCTTTAAAAATAACTTTAATTTAGGGCTGTCGAACGATTGAAAATATATATTAAAACAATGTGTTTAATCGCGATTAATCGCACAATTGTCAATAGTTAATCGCGATTAGTTGCGAATTAACCGCACATTTTTCTATCTGTTCAAAATGTACGGTAAAGGGCATTTTTCAAGTTTGTAATACCCTTTTAAATGTGGGAGCGGATAAAATATGCTTGCTTTATGCAAATGTATGTATATTTCTTATTGGAAATCAGTTAAAAACAAAAACACAATGTAGTGTGTGCAACCTTTTTTGCAGCATGAACACAACACAACGGACTAAACAATCCAGGGACCCGCACAGGTCAAGCATTTACCCAAATGCTCAAATCACAACTCATGGCAAACTCAAGCCCAAGAAACACCGCGCCTCGAAAAACAGACTGCTGTATCCAAAACAAATGGAAGTATAGCCTAACTGCTGTGTCCAATTTCTGCCATTTTCCTTCTTATACTCTCTTTCCGCTGTTTCCTGCTCACCTTATGACCACGTTTTTTTTTTTTTTGCCGCGTCGATGCAGATACCGGCCTTTTTTTAGACAGGTGCGCGATGCGCGCCCTCATTTTTAATGAGAGACGACCAGCGCGGGAGGAGCAGTAAAAACATCCACACTGGGATTGTGGGAGGAAGTTGGGATCAAATGTGGTAATGCGATGTTTAAAAATATTCATTTGTGTTACATTATTGGCATCCAAGCCCACCTCCCGCATGTACAGTATGTGCACATCAAGCTGTGCTGGGTTCAGTCTATGTTTATGACATGAAACCCCCCCCCCCCAAAAAAAAAAAATAACAGCAGCAAGGATGCTAAGATAAGCTCTTCATAGAAGGATGTGAGAATCTGTTTATGTGAACCGGAGAGGGATGATGTAATGAGGAGGTTGCTGATTGGTTGTCAGGTAGGGGGCGTTGTAGAGCACAGTTGTGATGATGCATCGTGGACCACCTGCTGGGAGAGGGTTGGTCTGGGTGCAAATAGGTATTACCAACAAGAATGACATACACACACACACACACACACACACACACACACACACACACACACACACACACACACACACACACACACACACACACACAACACAACATGGCTTGTTTACCCCAGAGTGAGAGTGAGAGGCACAGAGAGGTACAACAATATGTTTACAACACACTGAATCCATGTAACACAGAGATGCAGAGAATGAGATGGAGAGAGAGAGAGAGAGAGAGAGAGAGAGAGAGAGAGAGAGAGAGAGACGGAGAGAGAGAGAGAGAGAGAGAGAGAGAGAGAGAGAAAAGAGAGAGAGAGAGAGAAGAGAGAGAGAGAGAGAGAGAGAGAGAGAGAGAGAGAGAGAGAGAGAGAAAAGAGAGAGAGAGAGAGAGAGAGAGAGAGAGAGAAAGCTAAGTGCCGCCACTGTTCTGTCCTTATCAGAGAGAGAGAGACCTGGAGGCCACAAGGGGAGAGAGACACACAGAGTCCTCTCTCTCTCTCTCTGTCTCACTCTTTCTCCCCCCCTCCGCCCCCCCGCCCTTGCTGTCTCTCTGAAGCCACACTGTCATCTGTAAACACATTTATTCACAGCTGCGCTCACACCTACAGGCTAAAGAGTGTTTGTGTGTGTGTGTGTGTTTGAGAGAGAGAGAGAGAGAGAGAGAGAGAGAGAGAGAGAGAGAGAGAGATGTTCCACCATTGCCTGTCTCTTCAGGCATCCCGAATGAGGTCAGAGTTACATTAGGGGGTTATCGTGTGTGTGTGTGTGTGTGTGTGTGTGTGTGCTCCAGGGGTTAGGAATTGTCTCGTGGGTGGCCGTGTTCTGTAAAATCTTCTGGTTTGTTGGTCAGACATGTTTTTGCTTCAGGTATATTTTCAAGGAAGCGTGTGTCAACATCTGTGTACCTGCGCGTGTGTGTGTGTGTCACCCCCCCCCCCACACACACACACACACACAGACTCCTCTTCTTTCCTTGCATCACCTCTCCTCCACATACCTGTCTATTTTTTCTTCTAGCTGCCTATCTTCACTCTCTCCCTCTCCCAATTCTCCC
>JAOPHQ010006111.1:0-51042 GCA_030340625.1 Merluccius polli
AAAGGAAAAAGTTTGAATGCCGCCGCAATGAGTGTGAATGAAGCTAATAGCTGCAAAGAAAAAAAACAACCTCATTAAAAGTTAGTCAATGGCCGTATAGAGGTGGCCCTTTGCAAAAAAAAGGGGGAAAGAGAGACACGGCGAGCGGAGGGGAGAGGATGAGAACCCGGTGGCGTTTTTGTCATGTTGTCAGGAGTCCACTTTTCTCCTAAAAAGGGTCGTTTGCGCTGCTGAGTGGACGAACGAAGCATGTGTGTTGATGTTTAAGTGGCACTGCGGCGCAGGCGGAGACAGAGTTCATAGTGGATATAGTGCTCCAAGAGACAGTTGAGGGAGACCACCGCACACCCCCCTCTCTCTCTCTCTCTCTCTCTCTCTCTCTCGCTCTGTCTCCCCCGTTCGCCGATCACATTTCACTGGCATCCTCCACTGGGATCCTGTCCATTTCTTATCTTTGAGGCGCCTTTGTTTCTCCTTTTTTATCTTAAGCTCAGGGGCCACCCACTGAGCGACCCGCGGTCTCCTCTTGCCTTTTCTCATTTCATTTTCCTCTCTTCTCCCATCTCCTCTTCCACTCAACCCCTGTCCGGTTCCCCTTTCATTTCCTCCCCTCTCGTCACTCCCCTTCACTCCTCTCCTTTTCTTCTTCTTTTTTTTTTTGCCATCTCGTTTTTTTTGCCTCCCTCATGCTCTCTTCTCGTCTCTTCGCTTTTCTCCTCCTCTTCTTTCCTCTCCTCTCGTCACCTCTCCTCTCACATTTCATTTATTGTCCTCTTTTCCTTTCTCTCTCCCCCCCGCCCCCACCCCTCCTCTTCTCCCCCCCCTCTCTCTCTTCTCCTCTGCTCTCCCTTACTCTTTTCACCTCCTCTCTCTCCTCCATACCCGTCAACCGTCCGTTTCTTTTTCCCCCGGGAATCTCCCCTATTTTACCCTCCTCTCCCGCTGTCCTCCCGTTTAAAAGATGTTCCTACAAACCTCCCGAATTTTCTCCGGTTTGTGTTTAATTTATATAATGCAAGGATGTTCACAGCATCTCACTTACAACCAGGTATCTGATTCAGACCACCTAACAGGTAGTCGCTTACTTCATGTAGGAACAAGTTAACCCAATCCTCGTTGCACTGATATTAAAAAGCAAGTAGGTTGCAAAGTGGTGATTTTAGGATTCACTGTGTGAACCCTTGTCTAAATGTAAGGGGTCTGGTGCCGGAAACTGTCCCTTATTTTCAAATCCCCAAACTGTCCTCTCCTCTCCCACTCCTCTCTCTCTCCCTCTCCCACTCTCCTCTCTCTCCTCTCCTCTCTCCCACTCCCATCTCTCTCCTCTCCCACTCCCCTCTTTCCTCTCCTCTCCTCTCCCCTCTCTCCTCTGCCACTTCCCTCTCTCTCCTCTCCTCTCCCACTCCCCTCTCTCTCCTCTCCTCTCCCACTCCCCTCTCTTCTCTCCCACTCCCCTCTCTCCCACACCCCTCTCTCTCCTCTCCTCTCTCCCACTCCCCTCTCTCTCCTCTCCTACTCCCCTCTCTCTCCTCTCCTCTCCCCATCTCCTCTCCTCTCCCTCTATCCTCTCTCCTCTGCCACTTCCCTCTCTCTCCTCTCCCACTCCCCTCTCTCACCTCTCCCACTCCCCTCTCTCACTCCCCTCTCTGTCCTCTCCTATCCTCTCCCTCTCTTCTCTCCCACTCTCCTCTCGTCTCCATGCCCTGATCCTCTGCTTCCACACCGTGGTCAAATCGTGTCACATACAATCTGTCTTGTTTTTAGCAATGGCAGATCTCTCTCTCTCTCTCTCTCTCTCTCTCTCTCTCTCAGCCCGCAGGCTGTTCTGCACAACTGACAGTCCCTTTAAAATGTTTATTCGATTGACACAGATGTATTTTGATGCATGTTATTCTATGATATATTTTGCATTTGTAAGTTTATACATCTATCCATCTGTCGCACATTAGACGATACCTCTGGACAAAGACGGCAAGACTAAGAAAACAGAAGGAGATGGGCGAGGGAGATACAGAGGCGAGGGACTGAGGGATAGAGAGATGCACCATGGGTGATCTAGGTCAGCGAGGGAGAGAGAGAGAGAGCGAGAGCAGCTAGCCAGGCGAGCTAACAGGCTAGTAAACAGTGACATCTGCTGAGGGAAACAGGGTGGTGTGTCAACGGCCAGACGGGGAAGATGTGGAAATGATGCTCCATGTACTCCCCCCAAAAGCATTGTGGGAGGTAGGGGAGGGGGGGGGGGGGGTAAGATAGTGGTGGGACTCATGTATAAGTTATAGGTGGTGGTTTTAATGGTGTTTGTAAGTGGTAGGTGGAGCAATTGCAGTGATATTTGTGGTAGCAGTTGTATTTGTAGATAAGATATGATACGTACTTTATTAATCCCGTATGGGGAAATGTGTGTGTCACAACAGAAAGTACAGGACAATTAATAGCAATTAAAAAGCTTGACGTTTTTTTAATTAGAATCAGCAAAAATCAACGAAAAAATTAAAAAAATCAAACTTGATCAGCTGATACTGAGATATCAAAATCAATATATCAATTTACATCCAGATTCAGTGAAGTGCTTATGTTCAAGTATCTACAGATGTAGCCTCCCAAAAATGGATTCAGAGCAATTGGGCATAATGCGAATGTGTGAATGAATGAATGTGTGTGTGAATGAATGAATGTGTAATTGAATGAATGAATGTTTGTGTGAGTTTCTGAATGAACGCATGAATGTGAGTGAATGGATTCATGTGTGACTTCATTATTATGTGTGTGAGTTACTGAACAAACACATGAACGTGTGAGCGAGTGAACGAATGAACGTGTGAAAAAATGAATATAAGCGAGTGAGTGAACATACTAACGTGCGAATGAATGAATGACTGATTGAAGAGAGTGCGGAGAACACCTGCCTCTCCATATTCCTGTTTTTCTCTGAGGTTGATGTCAACCTAACCTTTGTCCGTCTCGCTTCTAGCAAAGGTGTGATGAGTTAAATGTATTTGTGCTGACTTTTAGATGTGGGAGACTGGCTGTAGCCTTGGGTGTGTGCGCGTGCGTGTGTACAAAGCACACACACTACTTTGTGTGTGCCTGGAAACAAATGGCAAATGACAGGAGAAATATATGGGTCTGACTAATACCTAATGTCAGTTAACATGAGATTCATATGGAATGCAGACGTTACCTCATAACTCACCTCATAAATAGAGGCGACCTTAGTAACAACATGGTAACGTTACCTTACTACTCCAGTAAATAGAGACGACCTTATTAACGACCTGGTAACGTTACCTTATTACTCGAGTAAATAGAAACGATCTTAGTAACGACATGGCAACGTTACCTTATTACTCCAGTAAATAGAGATGATCTTAGTAACAACATGGCAACGTTACCTTATCACTCCAGTAAATAGAGACGATCTTAGTAACGACATGGTAACGTTACCTTATTACTCCAGTAAATAGAGACGATCTTAGTAATGACATGGCAACGTTACCTTATTACTCCAGTAAATAGAGACGATCTTAGTAACGACCTGGCAACGTTACCTTATTACTCCAGTAAATAGAGACTATCTTAGTAACATGGCAACGTTACCTTATTACTCCAGTAAATAGAGACGATCTTAGTAACGACATGGTAACGTTACCTTATTACTCGACATGGCAACGGGGAACCTTTCTAAACGTAGTCCCATCCGAGTTGACTGAGTTCGTTTCGTTTAGCGCATTCATTTTTTGACCGGTGATAAGGCTGCTTACGTTACGACACGTCACAGCCGTGCATATCATCGAAAAATAACACACACCTCTCCAGCCAATCACAATCGAGTATTCACCCGGGCCATGGTATAAGATGTAATATTTGTATTTCTGCGCACGTGATCCTAAACAAAGTGGATCTCCCACACAAAGACAAAAAACCTTTGAAAAAAAGCCAGTGTTAGTAGCACAGCTGAACTCAATTTGGCGCTCATTAGCAAAGCAACATGTCCTACGCGGGCCGTTAACGAGCACAGGGAACCTGAACCTGAGCACTAATTGGTAAACACAGACAACTCATTTAGCCCAAACGCTATCAGCTATCAGCTAACAGCGGTCAATTCAACTGTCGCTAATATAAGAGTCGTCGACAGAGTGCTGTTTGGCATGAGTTTGTATGTTGAAGGCACATCAACAAAGACAAAAATGTGTAAAAGTAAAAAATGTGTAGGTGTTACACCTTAACAATCAGATGAGATTTTTGTAAATATTTAAATTGTAAATTGTACAGTTTTGTATATTTTAGGCTTCAAGTTGATGCCTAACAAGCCGAATACATGCTAGAACCAGGAAATGTATTTGGTCCAAGGAGACACATTAACCAAAAATTATTTGGAAAATACAAAAGCACAAAAAAGTTAGTTTGTCCAAAGTTCAACCACACTGTCCCCTTAATATCAACCTTCACAGATGCACTCAACACGCTGTTGTTCTCAAAGTCAACTGTATGCGTGTGTTTCCTATCTGTCTGTTCAAATGAGATACAAACCGGGTGGCTGGTTTGTAAGCAGTTTCTGCCCATATAAGTGTTTTATTTCTCTCCCCATCTGTCTCTTGTCTGTCTGTCTCCCACTTATTCACAATTCTCTCCCCGTTATCTTCCTCTCCTTCCCTCTTTTTTCGTCTTTCTCTCTTTCGTCATTTTCATCTGTCTCTGACTCTTTCTTCCCCTCTTTCTTTTTGTCACCTTCTCTGTCTCTAAACCTTCGACCACTCTCTCTTTCTCTGTCCATCTCTCTCTTTCTTCCTCTTGCCCTCTTACACTCTCTCTCTCTCTCTCTCTCTCTCTCTCTCTCTCTCTATGCCTCTCTGTCTCTCTGTCTCTCCATCTTCCTCCCTTCCCCTTCCTCTCTCTCTTGCCCTTGTTCCCCCCTTCTCTCCCTCACCTCTCTCACCTCTCTCACCTATCTCTCTCTCCTCCCAGATCGTCGAGCATCTCTCCGCGACCTCACCCCGGACCCCGCGACCTCTCCACCTCCGACGACACCTCCTCCGCCCTCTATCACCCCTCCTCGCCCTCGCTGACATCGACGCCGCCCTCGCCGTGCCGGGCGTCGTCTGAGCAGCATGGACGCTCTGGAGTCGGAGCTCACCTGCCCAATCTGCCTGGAGCTCTTCGAGGACCCCCTACTGCTGCCCTGCGCCCACAGCCTGTGCTTTGGCTGCGCCCACCGCATCCTTGCCACCAACGCCCCCACTGGCAACCCTTCCGCCATCGCTGCCGCCTCCTTTCAGTGCCCCACTTGCCGCTACGTCATCTCCCTCAGCCCGCAGCGCGGCCTGGAAGGACTGAAGCGCAACGTCACCCTGCAGAACATCATCGACCGCGTGCAGCGCGCCGCCACCGCCGCCACCTTGCCGCTGCCACTTGCGCTGTCCGTCGCCAGCACCGCAATCACCGCCACCGCGCCCTACAGCGGCGCTAGCTCCCCAGTGGACGAAGGCGGTCACCACCACCACCACAACCACTACAACCACAACCAGCAGCTGGCGCTCGTGCCCGTTCTCGTGGCGGCCACCGCCGCCGGAATCATGTCGGGCCCCGGCACACCGACGCTACTACCGCCGCCGCCGCTGGCGGCACCTCCGCCTCCGCCCCCGGAGCCGGTGCAGTGCCAGTTCTGCGAGCAGGAGCCGGCGCCGGACGCCGTGAAGACGTGCGTGACGTGCGAGGTGTCGTACTGCGACGACTGCCTGCGCGCCACGCACCCCAACAAAAAGCCGTTCACGGGTCACCGGCTGGTGGAGCCGCTGGCCGACACGCACCTGCGGGGGCTGCAGTGTCCCGAGCACGAGGAGGAGCGCGTCAACATGTACTGCGTGACGGACGAGGCGCTGATCTGCTCGCTGTGCAAGCTGGTGGGGCGCCACCGTGACCACCAGGTGGCGGCGCTGAGCGACCGCTACGAGAAGCTGCGGGTGAGTGTGCGAAGCGGCGCGCTTGTTCGCTTTGTTCGCTTTTTTTGTTTGTCGATGTGTCCTTGATTGAAATGGCCCCTGTTTTACCACAGGCCTGTTTTTTTATTCTTTATTTTGTGTCTTTATACCCAACGTTAAGTCAAGGACAAGGTCCAACTCAAGGATTCGCCCACTTATTAACATTTCACCTTTCAATAATTGAGAGCGAAAGCGTGTCTTTTTTTCGCGAGAGCGGGAAAACTACAACGGCGTGATATTTAGCTATTATCTCCGCCGCGGTATCTGCCTCCGCTAGCAAGTGAGACTTCTCAAACTGTGATCCGTTACCTCTGCGCTATAATTAAACAATTAGCATAATCACCGCTCCGCCCCAACCTGCCCAGAGGGTATCCAGATACACACACACCCACACCCACCCACCCACCCACACACCCACACACACACACACACACACACACACACACAGTACCATTAGTGACAGGGCATGGCGTTTTCAATGAGGTTGCAGGTTAACAAGCGTCAGTTTGCCTGTTGGGCAGTGGTGTGTGTGTGTGTGTGTGTGTGTGTGTGTGTATCGTGTATCTGTGTGTGTGTGTGTGGTGTGTTAAATTGAGCAAGGCTGGAACATGGAACCAACAGAGAGGACCCTGGGGGGCCCTTCGTGTGTGTGAGTGTGTGTGTGCGTATTAGTCTTTGTGTGTGTGTGTGTGTGTGTGTGCGTGTGCCTTTGCCACTCTGCCAAACTGTGCTCTGTTATGGATGCTCTTTAAAATTCACCTTCATAAAGCAACACATTTTGACGCTGTAAAAACTAAACATTTTGTCATCAGTGTTGGACGAAATCCATACTGATATTAAAGCAGAAAGTCATCAAAAAATTTAAATAAACATTAACGTAACTTTAAAAAAATATATATATATATATATTTCTGATTTATTTAGACAGAAAGACATGTCTGGACCAAGGTCTCCTTTGCAGCAGGGCCCTGCATTACAAAACAATATTTACAATGACATGTAGTAATGACAAACCGTAGACATAGAAACACAAAATGAATCCAACACAAAAGAGTCATCAAAAACATGTGCAGTTTACAATATAAAAAAACTCATTTAACAAGCTTTCAAAAGCTGGAATCGAGGCTAACTCCTTTAGGTCGAGGTCTTTCTGCAGCCTCAGCCAAGTGCTTGGTGTATCGTAGCTAAATGCTGTCTTGCTAAAATCAGAGGTAGTAACACATTGTAGGGAAAAAACATGGCCACTATTGACCTGGCTTTCATATACTCAGCAGCAATATGAGCACCTGGGCCACCACTGGGCTTTATACTGTTGGATCTCTCAAATAAATAGCCAGATGCAGCAAACGGTTGGTTTAAAGCACCACATATTTCCTCTTTGTCTGTAATGCCGTGTTCACACCAAACGCAAAAGCGCATTTTCGCCTTGCGTACCTGCGTTGGACTTTGGGTTTTTGGGTTTTCTTGCCACATGATTTTTTCCACTCACGATGAAACATTTCAACTCAAGCGAACTGTTTGCGCAAGTTGAATGACGCAATGTTCGCGTTGTTCGTGCCGCAACCTTCGTGCTGCAACCTTTGAGTCTTTCGCGACCTTCAAGTCTTTCGTGTTGCAACCTTCGAGTCTTTGCAGTGACTTTGTATGTAATTGTGCCGTGCGAAAAATGCGTTTTGCGTTTGGTGTGAACACGGGCATAAGAGTATTTCAGTTCGATACCACATGTTGCGGGAGGGAGGGAGTGGAGCTAGTACATTTAAGAAACTTTTCCACTTTCCAGTAGTGAGATGGGTCTCCATTTGAATCAGCCATGCTTGCTTGAGCATTGCAGTACATCTATTTCTCAGTTGTCTAAAACTAAGCCCAATCCGAGGCGGTGTCAAGAGAATCTGGCATTAGCCCACGCTTGGTTTCTTTCTTTGAAAATCTTGGCGAGGTCAGATGTGTACCAACGATTTGTTCGAACCTTAACTCTCAGTCTATTCAGGGGAGCATGATTATCAGCAATTATATTAAACTGAGAGGAGAACAATCTGAGCAAGTTCTGCCTCTGGTATACTAGACACTCTTGAAAGAGCACAGAGATGAAATGTGTGCAGAAAGGCTTGCGCATCCACATTTTTCCCTCTCAAAATCACACAAGGATTAGGTTTTTGACGTTTAGTACTTCTGACACGTGCAATAGGACAGTCCGCACTGAGGTCATCGGCAAAAACACAGGCGGCCATATACTTGTGTGGGTTATTTGTTAAAATAAGATCAATAAGCGTGGAGGGCGTAAGCGTACACATTTGGACGGGTGGTCTCTGAAATCAGCTGAGATTAATTCAAGTTAATCCAAATATTATTTAGGTTATCTGCAGCAGGAGCGATTTAGCTTTAGGCTTAAGTCCTCCAGAATAACTAACTCAAGTAAGGAACAAATAGATCAAACCACGTATTTATGGTATCCCCTGAAGCTTCGGGAAGAAGATAGACCCCAGCAATAAGAAAATGGCAACCAGGACTAAGAGCTACATCCAAAACCAAGATGTCAAATTTGAGTCAACACATCAGTTGATGACCTGGGCCAGGACCAGGGTATTTTAATGTAGATGGCTACACCACCAACCCTCGTTGTTACCTCTGAATACATTGTACCCTTCCACTTTAATTGTATCATTTGAGATCTTTCAACATATTCTGTTTATTACTATTTTGTCGTTTAGCAAACTATTTTATGGTGATGTGTCATTAAGGAGCAGGTGGGAGTTAAATTGCAGACATGGGGGTCCGAGCCACGATCTTTCGGCTGGGAGTCGAGCCCTCTCACCCCCCAAAGTCACCTTATATTCGTAAATGGACATTGACAGATCGCATACAATCTGATTGAACACACTCATTTAGTTAATAACCAATAAACCGTTGTCACACAAACTTGAGGTCAAACTTGGATTCAAGTTTATAGGGAAATGATTCCCGCATCTTCAATGGCTTGTATTTCTCAGTAAAATACACACGCAATCGTGTTTGCGAATTTGAAATTGCGAACCATTTATATTGTTATTCTGTATTCTGTTATCCTTAATGTTGAAAAGACTATCACAAAAGTCAAACAACAGCACAAAAACAACTATTAATATTTGTGTAACATGTAACGTTTGCACTTTCTCTTGTTCTGGCAGAAAACAATTTATTTTTCTTTTAAAGTTCGTACTACGCGGTGAGTTTTGAGCAATCACCACCTGAGAACAGTAATCAGTGGATAGTCCAGGTCAGTGAGTTCAAAAATACGTCTGCCTCTCCTTCGCTCTCTCATTTTGTCTCTGTCTCTCTATTTTTATATCTATGTTCTCTCTGTCTGTCTCTCTCTATCTCTTTGTCTGTGTCTCTCTCATTCTGTATCTCTTTCGATGTCTCTTTCTCATTCGCTCTCTCTTTCTCTGTCACATAATGCACATTTTTTGTTATTATGTTAATTGTGATCAAATAAATACAAATAACTACATTTTCCTATTGATATATGTTCTCTCTCGGTCTGTCTCTTTCTTCTTGTTCTGCCTCGTTTGTTGTCGTAGTGTGTGTCTCGCTCATATGTATGCATTATCTCTCTCTCTCCCTCTCTCTCTCTGTCTGTATGTATCTCTCTTTATTGTTTGCTCACTCACTCTGTGCGTGTGTGTGTGTCTCTGGTCCCTGTCTCTGATTATCCCTCTCATTCTGTCTATCCTTCATTTCATTCCTCCCTCTCTCTCTCGCTCTCTCTCTGTGTTGTAATCCATGCATGTAATGTCAGAACAGACCAGGTCACTGCACCGTGGTAATTATCACGCAGGTTGAGTAACATCCGCAACATTAAAGTTGCAGCGTAGCTATTAGCTTAGCTAGCGTTGTGCTCTGACTAGGGCAACACCAGCAACAAGGGTCGGAGGGGATCGAACCACCGTGCCCAGACCTGACGAGCCTCATGGTCTCCATCTGGCTTTAATACCCTGTTCACCCATAACTGACCCCGAATCACCAACAGCATTAGTCAGACACACTGGGTGGTGGTGGTGGGGGGGGGGGGGTTGATTATACAGTTTAACATAGCAGCTCATGGTATGATTTGCAACATTTAATGAATGGATTTTTATCATTTATTTTTAATTATTATTTGCTATGATTTCAGTCAAACTCAAATTTGCGCCCAACAACTGACATCTGAACTAGCAACTGTAGCTAAACTGACGAAGGGAGCTAAACTAGCAACTCTAGCTAAACTGATGAATGGAGCTAAACTGGCGAAAGGAGCTAAATGAGCAACTGAAGCTAAACTGGCGAAGGGAGGTAAACTAGCAACTGTAGCTAAACTGATGAAGGGAGCTAAACTGGCAAAGGGAACTAAACAAGCAACTGTAGCTAAACTGGCGAAGAGAGCTAAACTGGCAAAGGCAGTTAAACGAGGAGCTGTCGCTAAACTAGCGGAAGGAGCTAAACCGGGAACAGAAGACACATTAGGGCAGAAAGTGAGACAATTGAGGAGACGGAACAAATCTACTCAAGACTCATTCAATATTGAAACCATAAAATAGGCTGGATTTTTTAATCCGCAAAGAAAATACATCGGAAAGACATTTGTGCGTCTGAAATATTAAAAACCACGTAGGCACTCTTCTTCAAGCCGGCGATGTCGAGTCTGAAAAATGTCAAACTGTTTAAATGTGACATTTTCCGGATCATTTCATGCGTTCTGGAGCATGATATGTTGTGACACGATGGAGGATGGGATGTTTTAATTAACGCTGCTGTCTAGTAAGGCTTGGCGGGATAGTGTCGTGGCTGGGGTGTTTCGACTCCCAGCTGGCGAGGTACCGGGTTCAATCCCCGATGTCCGCAGACTTACCTAAAAGCGTCCTTGAGCGAGACACCCCTAACCCCCTAGCCTGACAATCACTGTAAATCGCTTTGGATAAAATGGCAGACATAGGATAGCAAAATAGGTGTAGGCCTATTATAAACAGGCATAATACAGTATAATATGTTTGTAGTCATGCAAAAAGTGGTGGTGGAAAAGTGAAACTGTAAAATGAAGATTTCTCTCTCTCTCGATCGATTTTCTTTTTAAAATAATTTGGTTAAACTGTGTTGATTGTTGTTCACATTGAATGCATACAAAACATGTAACCTTCCCTTAAACCCTCCCAGT
This sequence comes from Merluccius polli, assembly GCA_030340625.1. Lineage (NCBI taxonomy): Eukaryota > Metazoa > Chordata > Actinopteri > Gadiformes > Merlucciidae > Merluccius > Merluccius polli. Next base: position 11,146 of record JAOPHQ010006111.1, read on the forward strand.
ATGGCAACGATGCTGCTGAAAAAGTCAGAAAGACTGACTGACATGTGATGTGCCTGGTTTTTGGAAACATGCCTCATGATACAGTCTCCGGAAGTGTATGATTCCGCCTCGGCAGTAAAACGTCATATATTGAATCGCGATACTCGAAAAACCGCAACGTATATCGAATCGGCCACCCATGTATCGAGTGATAGTAACGAACCGGGAGATGAGCATATCGTCCCAGCCCTAATCCCCGGCTCTCTCTCTCTCTCTCTCTCTCTCTCTCTCTCTCTCTCTCTCTCTCTCTCTCTCTCTCTCTCTCTCTCTCTCTCTCTCTCTCTCTCCTCCCCCCCCACCGGTCGTAGGTCCGCAGTGTGTTACTATTGCGCGCACCCCCCCCCCCCCCCCCCCCCCCCCCGGCCGGAGTGTTACAATCACGCGCGCCCCCCCCCCCCCCCCCCCCCCCCCGTCGGCCGTAAAATAATTGTCCTGACTAAAACTAGACTAAAATGTTGACAGTTTTGTTGACTAAAACTAGACGAATAAAATTATGTTTTCTTGGACCAAGATAAAGACTAAAATGCTCGACTTATAGTCGACTAAAACTTGAATAAATAAAAACAGGATGAGGTTGACTAAATGTGATAAAAACTAACAAGGGCGATTGAAACTGGACTAAAACTGAGACTAAATTTAAAAATGGCTGATAAAATTAACACTAGTCCCAGCCCTAATCCCCGGCTCTCTCCCTCTCTCTCTCTCTCTCTCTCTCCATACACAGTCCTGTAACTCACGCCCATCCGCTGCAGGTTCTTTAAACACATTGAGACAAACCAGGCCAGGATTAGATGCAGGGATCAACTAAACACTGAAGTGTTTGGCCCAGCTCGTCAATAGCGGTGTAACAGTGGGGGGGGGGGGGGGGGAGACAGGGGGAGAAACAGCCAGATAAGAAGCAGACAGACAGGCAGGCAGGCAGGCAGGTATTTGTGCGTCAGCTGGCGTTTGAAATATTGAAAACCACGTAAGCGCTCTTCTTAAAGCCGGCGACGTCTAGCCTGAAAAATGTCTCACGCAGACCGACCGACGATATACAGTCAGACAGACAGGTGGGCAGGCAGGCAGACATACTTATAGACAGGCAGATACACCGTCAGACAAACTGTAGGCTATATAGAGTCGGCCAGACAGACAGAAAGGCAGAGAGACAGACGACTAAGACTGAGAGCCAAATGTGTGTCTGTTTAATTTCTGACCTTAATACCAGCAGTATAACAAAATCTAAACACACACACACATGCATGCAAGCACACACACACACACACACACACACACACACACACACACACACACACACACACACACACACACACACACACACACACACACACACACACGCTTGAATACACACTGCCACGCACAACATACTTGCGCATGCATGCACACACACACACACACACACACACGCTTGAATACACACTGCCACACACAACATACGTGCATACTTGTGGACGCACGCACACACACACACACACACACACACACACACACACACACACACACACACACACACACACACACACACACACACACACACACACACACACACACACACACAGTGACCAGAGGCTACAGCAAGCAGATTGAAAGCAGCTTATGTGTTTTGAACTCTTTTGATGTTGATCTGAAGTCTTTATGTAATAAAAATGAGTCAGCGTTGGTTTGTGAGTGTGTGTGTGTCTGTCTGTGTACGTGCGTGTGGTAGAGAGAAAAGAATGGGACTGTGTGTGTGTGTGTGTGTGTGTGTGTATGTGTGTGTGTGTGTCCTGACTCTTGAGAGCAGATATCTCTGCTTGTTTATTTTATTATCATTGATTTGTTTTGAAGCTATTTTTTGATTGAATCATTTATTGTGTAGCGATGTGTCGTGCTGTATGGTGGCTGCCTCAGTTTGGTTTGATGAGGCACAGTCCTGCGGCTGCCCTTTAATATCCCGCAAATAAATAAAAACATAAAAATAGAAATAAAAATAAATAAATAAATAAGCGGTTGCTTGCGAGGATATGATCCAGCTCTAATCTACAAATGTCTGGGACACATTTTGAATAAAATATACCGCCTTCAAACTCATGGATATGCAGCGTCATACAAGCTCAATGACCCGTTTATTTTTGTATTTTTTCACGCGTGGCCGTCGCCAGGGCTTATAAATAAGTGCGGCCTTTTTTACTGCATTTATGGACGACAAACAAAACAACACGCGTAAATGAAATAGCAGTGTCCGAATTACTTTACTTTGTTTATTTTAACACATTGTGAGATGGAGCTACGCCCATTTAGATGGCGGTGTTCCCTTTCAAATCCTCATTTTATATTATATAGGCCGATTGAATGTGTTATTATTCATATTTAGCCTTTCACAAAAAACATAAATAACCTGAATAGCCCATTGGATGGTTTTTATTTTCCATGTTTTACATGCACATTTGAAGACAGGCACTTTTTTAAACCAAATAACGTATCTAATGTCAAAGTCTGATCAACACTACATTAGATTCCAGAGTTTCATTTAATTACCGAGGGCCGGACCTCGGTGACCTCATAGCTCGCTGGCTGTCATCTTCACTTCACCTCACTTCCTGTTTGCTTCCAGGTCATGTGTCACGCGTCACGTGACCTGACATTGTGTGACTCATTAAGAGCCCTCTTCTCTCTAACTCGGTTAGCGGGCTGGCAGATGTGCTTTGTGTTTTTCGTGTATGTATTTACTTATTTATAGCCGCTACGCGTTTGTGTGTCAGGGACCTATTGAGGCCATCCTATAAGCTGCCACCCACCGCCAGCTCTATAGCGGCCTCCGCGCGCACGCACGCACGCACGCACGCACGCACACGCACACACACACACACACACACACACACACACACACACACACACAAAATCCTCTAATCTATCTTCATCTTGTCATCATCATTATCTACTGCCAGGGTTAAGGGTTCGACTGCCACTGGTAGGGCATGACATAAATACCGCCAGGGTTAGGGGGTTCGACCCCCCGCTGGTAGACTTAAAGGTGTGCAGTCAGGGTACAGTGAGACACGTTGGCAGAAAGGATGCGGTTCAAACCCGCTTTTATCCCCCCAAAAAAAGTCCTTAGGCAAGGCACTCTATCCGCTGTCTGCAAGCTGGCTTTGTTAGTCGACTGTCGCTGTCGACTGTGTGTGTGTGCATGCGTGCGTGAGTCATTACTTGTAAAAGGGCTTCCAGGGGATGTTGTGAGTGGAAAAGCACGAGAGAAACGTGAATACATGAGCCGCCGTAACATACATACATCCCCTTCCCCTTTACCAAACGCAAACCACCGCCACCACTAACCCTCAGACCTGCATGCCAACATTCAAATCTGTACAGCCCCAGTCAAGCCTCTAACCCGCTTTGGTTTAGGAAGGAAGGAAGGAAGGAAGGAAAGAAAGAAAGAAAGAAAGAGTTCAAGTAGGCAGCCGGGGAACATCTCGGCACGCACGGTTTGGCAATAACGTGGAGGTCTTGTTGTGGAATGCGGCCGCCAGCTTGTTCCCTGGCAGATAGAGAGAGAGAGAGAGAGCGAGAGTGACATAAGGAGGAAGGACAGAGAGGAAGAAGAAGAAGAAGAAGAAAAGATAAAAAGAGAGAAAGAGGCAGAAAAACTGGGACATCGCTGGGACATCACTGTCACCTGTTTGCTGCTTTGTTAGCTCGGGGGGGGGGGGGGGGGGGGGGGAAGAGGAGGAGAGGAGGAGAGAGGGGGGAGGACGGAGGAGAGGATGGGGAAAAGAGAGGAGGAGAGAGAAGAGGGAAAAGTGCGGGAGGTGAGAAGAGAGACGAGGAGAGAGTAGAGGGGAAAGTGCGGGAGGTGAAAAGCGAGAAGAGGAGGAGAGGGAGGAGAGAGGAGCTGATGGGGGGGAGGAGGAGGAGGAGGAGGAGGAGAGGGGACGGGAGGGGGGAGAAAGGAGGGGAGGGCACAATTTGACGCCCAATTTGACGCTCGGTCGGACTTGTGCGCATGGCTCGCTGAACAGAGGGCGAAAGAGAGAGAGGGGAGAGGGCGTGGAGAGAGAGGAGAGAGGGAGGGAGAGAGAGGAGAGAGGGAGGGAGAGAGAGGAGAGAGAGAGACAGAGTGGCAGAGAGTCATAGAAAGGCAGGGGCAAAGGGCAAGTGACATAGAGCGAGAAGGAGAGCGAGAGAGAGAGAGAGAGAGAGAGAGAGAGAGAGGGGAACTCGTCGCAGAGCATAGCGTAGCGTAGCATAGCCTAGCCGCACTCGCGCTTAGCCGGGGACAAGATGCGCAGGCAGTACCGCGACGAGGGCCACCACCAGCACCCGGAGGTAACGTTGTTAGCATCCCTTCGGCTCCCGCTCTTTACTTTGTGTTTTTTCCCCCTCTACACCCAAAACGACCCCCCCCCACCCCATCCCGCCTCCCCCCCCCTCTCTCACAACCCCCTTTAACCCCCCCACACCCCCCCACACGCCTCCCCGAACACAGTCCTCACTCCTCACTTTTACCCACAAACCCCTGCATATGTCTAACCCCCCTTTGGATGAATAGCAACCTGGTCGCTGTGAAATTGTCGAATTGTTCTTTTGTTTTTTAATGCGAGACCCCTTTCGGCAAAGGCTGTTTTTTGTTTTGTTTTTTGTTTGATGGATGACGGAGAATAAAGTTTTCTAATCTAATCTAAGCAGACAATCAAATATGAGCGTTTCTTTTGCGAATCGGGGGAAAGAGGAATGTGAAAATATACTTGGCAACCGCCGGTTTGTGATTATTGCTTTGTTTTTATTGATCCCCAGAATGATTTGGTTACTTTGTCGGCTGTGTCTCAGAAATGTTTATGAATCTGAATTGTGTGTTGAATTGAAACTCAGGGGCCTGGCGTTAAAATCTGTTTCTCATTTTGACTTGTTTTGCTGTTATAATTGCACTCCTGGAATAAATCATTTCGGACAAATCCTCTGCCGAGCGTCGACGGGATTGGGGGCTGCGCTAATGTGATGAAACAAATTAATTTTGTCGATTTGCCAACACCTTTTTTGATTTCTGACTTTTGACCCTTTTTTTTTTTTCCTCCGTGAAGCTCAGCTGGCATGTTTTCGTTTCTTCATCTCCTATCTCACTTTCACTCCTGCTGTTGCGCTGTCTAAGAGCCAGACGAAATATTTCATTCCTGCACACAGGAATAAAAATGTTCATTATCGCTATCATCTACTGCAAAGTTTCCAATCAGTGCATCCTCATTTGTTTTAACACACGATTTCTAGAAAGAAAGAAAGGAAGAAAGAAACTTATTTGTTGTTTATCTCTCTTCTGTTGTTTTTCGGCTGCAGCAATCGCTGGACACCAACCTGGGCCACCTGATCAAGAGGAACAACGAGCTGGAGTCTCTGATGGGGAAACTCATCCAGACCTGCCAACATGTGGAGGTGGGTGGCCAACAACAACAGCAACCCTCTTTAATCATTCTTCGGATTCACATAGAATGCACATTTTAAAAAAAACTCACTTCAACACCTATGAGGTGTTAAAGTGAGTGTTTTTTGAAATTTGCTTTGTAAAGCCATTGATTTGCGAGCACCCCTGTGCATCTCAGGACGTCCCAGCCCCAACTCCGACTGTAGGCCTCTTAGAGACCGGAGGCTGGAGGAGGTGGAGGCTAGTGGGGAAGTCGCCATCAAATGTTCCCCCCCTCCATTGACACTTTGAAGTCAAAGCTCAAGACTTACTTTCGATGGCCTTCGGTTGCTCTCAGTGGTTCTGCATTTTGTATTTGTACAAGTTTTGTTCCGTTTCCGTTTTACATTTGAGCCTTTTTACTATTATTTGTGCGTTTTAATTTGTTTGGCACTTTGGTCAACTCTGGTAGTGCTTTATAAATAAACTTGATTTGATTTGATTTAAAGTGATGGACAACATAAATCCGTAATTGACTTCTAGTTATGTTATTATGGGTTATCAACGTGTGCATTGAGCTTCAGAAAATGATGCTCCATCAAATCCATTGCAAACCTCGGGTTATTTTAGTCTATAGATTTCCCTTCATTCCTTCAAGTCAATCCAATGCAATGGAGTCTGTTTTCCCTCCTGGCTACGTAGCCAAGCGGGCGACCAATTACCATACACTCACCGGGCCAAGCCAGGCCACTCACATTACTGTGACGGCGCCTTGATGGCTTTTCGAACTTTGAGGAAGTACAAACTACACATTAAAAGCGGCGATTCAGATCACACCCCTACAATCCTTATTTATGAGCTGACTTTATTCGCTGAGATGTACATTACTATACTTTTTGACAGGAGTGGATACACCCCTCTGTGATACGTTTATTTTACGTTTTTAGATCCTGCTGTCCATCACTTCAAAGAGCAACACGGGGATGACAAGCATCCCGCGGTTATTCCATGTGGGGAAAGTGTGTAGCAAATCAAGGGCTGACACTTTCGAAGGTTGCAAATCTACACTCTGACTCTCGCTCGACCGTTTGGCTCACCCCGTGTTACGTCATGTTCAAAACAACTCATTGAAATTGTTCAACTTGAATATGCGTGTGCTGGGGAGCGTTTTAATGAGCACACACACACACACACATAGCCATAGCATACTGTATAAAGTTACCAAGTTAGCGTTAGGTTTGGTCTTGTTTTAAATTGTAAAGTGTCCTTGAGTGACATGAAAGGCGCTTCGAAATAAAATGTATTATTATTTAAAAAAAACACATGTGGGTTTTAGGTGTAACGATATTGAATGTAATGAAATTTGTGAATTTACAAAGTGTGCGAGCAATGTAAAAATTATATCATAGTTACCTTGATATACAGTATATCTACCTAACAAAATGCAATTCAAATATTTAAAAAATAAAGCCTATTAAAAAGTAGGTAAATCAATTAAACAGTATTCTTCCCCAACACTAAACTCAGTCAATTCAAACAGAAATTAATTCACTCAACTTTTAATTCAAATCCAATATTTCAATTGTCAGAGCTAAAAATGTTGCCGGCCTGTAATGTGCTTTCTGTATGTGTTGTGTTTGTTTGTTGGGATGTCCCAGTGCTCTCTCTCTCTCTCCTAAGCCTATGTTGTCCGCCCGGTAAGAGGCTTTACATAAAGCAACGCCAGAGGGTAATAAAGCAGCCATGGCTAAGTTTATAACGGGAAGAGCTAGCTTAAGCAGCTACACGGCGCTAAGGAAAAGAGGATTTAGATTGAGATTTATTTTTTCCCCCCACAATTTTTGGACTATTTCATACTGGAATAAACAGAGCCTCTCAATTGCTGTTGTTTTTTTGGTGCCTTTTTAAAAAAAATGTTTATATGAGCAGGTAGAAATTGGCATCTCTCACTTCACTGTTGAGCCATTTCAATTGGATATGGGTTTTGAAGTAAAAAAAACAAAAAACCACAAACACCAAAACCAATTGCTTTTATCAAACTAGTCAGTGGATACCTGAAACATGACATGAATAACTGATAGCTGAAAAAATGCCCAACAGGACAAAAACAACTATAAAACGACCCAGTTTTTTAACCTCAGTGCACTAAAAAGTCCATCCAGAGTGTGGTGAGCATGTGAGCATAGTGCTGGCATTGTGTGTGTGTGTATGTGTATGTGTATGTGTGTGTGTGTGTGTGTGTGTGTGTGTGTGTGTGTGTGTGTGTGTGTGTGTGTGTGTGTGTGTGTGTGTGCATGCACGCGCATGTCAGCTTCAGTAAGTGCAGAGTCATGTTGCATGAGGCACATTTTCAACTCAGGGACCTCAACCTTAAAAAAACGCCTTCGGGAACCAAAAATCAAACGCCGACACACGGTGAGGTGAATCTCATGCTGCGTCAATGAGTAAAGTATTTTAAAAAAGACATGTTTTCATCATCTTTTGAACACACACCGACACGCATTGAGCCACAAACGAGCGAAGGAAGCGCATTGAGCCAGACGGCGAGGTGCTATTGCAATCATGTGCACTTGCCAGCCAAAGTGCACAAGCTGCCCTGCCGTGACTGGTAGCAGGGAGTCGCTGAATATTTTACACCGGCCGAGATCTATTCCCTTCCCCTCCTTGAACCAACTCCTGAGACCAGGAGCGGGGAGCACGCATGAACATTCAGTGGTTTCCAACCTTTATTTTGAAAATTCCCAAAGAAATGTTTTGATTTTTGGGGTCTGAAAATGAATGTGTTTTGATGTGCGTAATAACAGATGAGTCTCTCATCTGCAGATGCTTTTGTGGATGTGCTTTCCGTTAAAGTTTAGTTTGCCTTCAATAAGTTGGGGGGGGGGGTGAGTGTGTGTGGGTGTGTGTGTGTGGGTGAGTGTGTATGTGCCGTTAGATGCATGACTTCACGTTCCTCCCAGAGGAAGATCTGTCATGTTCCTTGGCCCCCAAGCACACTGCATGTTTCACATCCACTGGAGTCAGTGTGTGTGTGTGTGTGTGTGTGTGTGTGTGTGTGTGTGTGTGTGTGTGTGTGTGTGTGTGTGTGTGTGTGTGTGTGTGTGTGTGTGTGTGTGTGTGCGCGGGTGACAATTTGTACATGTTGCCAGAGCAGAACAGTTATTTCTGCTTCAAATTATCTCTCTTTGACTAAATATTCACATCCACATCATAGCAATGATGCTCATCATATAAGAATCATATAGGGCATCCATTTACTTGAATGCACGTCGCATTTCGGTGATATTGGTTGTGTCAACGCAAATTCAATTCGAATGAAATCAACTCGAATTTGCGTGGGGGAATAAGCGCAGAATGAGGAGCATTAAATAAAGTTGTCGCCTGCAGTTATACCAAGTTGTCATTGCAAAGTAAAATAACAGTTAAAAAAATGACGTTCCGCTATGTACAGTTATATTAAAAATGTATGCTTTCAAAAATGTGTGAAAGCTGCACCATGCATGCAAAAACGTGGGTGGAAGTGCTTCCTCTTCCTCTCCACCCAAAGAAGGTATTTTGACAGATAATCCTAGCCAAAGTTAGACCACATATCGTAGCGTACATAACTAAAACAAAGAATAATACCAAATAATAAAGAAATGGCTGAATGATTTAAGGGGGAGGTGAACTAGCAAACAAATGTGTGTGTGTGTGTGTGTGTACAGAATGCCTAGCCTTATGGCTGAATGATATTCTGCTGTATGAAGTATGAATAATAACAGAGGGAACACAATGTGCATCCAAAATGGCCAGCCACAGTAAACTTTTCTGATTTTAAGGTTTTTTTGTTGTTGTTCCTGTAACTTCTCAAATGTAAGCATGGTAAATGAATACATTACAAACTATTCACAACAAATAGATGATATATGCTATATGATATATGATTATATACGCATCATCTTTTGGGGGGAAAAATGAACACATACAAAATACAAACACACAACACATCAACGAAAGAAAGAAAGAAAGAAAGAAAGAAAGAAAGAAAGAAAGAAAGAAAGAAAGAAAGAAAGAAAGAAAGAAAGAAAATGGAATCCAATGAAGTGAGCCATCGTAAAGCCCAGTTGTAGTTTAACAGCCTCGTTACAGACACATTTAAAGATTATGTGATTAAGTATCCACTGCCTCGAACCATATTAAGACCGTTATGCATGGGATGGGGATTTAAACAGCTGTTAACGGATATTAGAGACACTGCTCATGATATTATTATGCATACTGGAGTCGCTAGGTGCATCAGGCGGTCTGTTCCTCTATTGCAGTAGAAGGCAAATGAAATGTGTGTGGATCGCAACAAGCCTAACGGATGTAGGAAGAGGTTTTAATGTGTTCCCCATATTTTTGCAGCGTTTGTAGGCACATTATATATGGATACAACAAAGTGTTTCAACAAATCCTATTCATTCATCATCTTGATCGTTTCAAAATGTTGATGGTTACTTAGCTATTATTTCATCACTTAAAAAACTAAACTTTTTAACTTTTTAATTTAAACAGATTTTTACCTCCAACTGCCTAGAATAGGAAAGCTAATTATAATGGTTCTTTCCTTCTTCCCACAAATGCGGTCAGAAATATATCTACAAAATCCAAGCCCACCCCTCTATTCTATGTATCCCACGTGCCGAACATATATCTACTTTTATATATCTTTTTTTTTGCATTCATGGTCCCAGGTGAACGCGTCGCGCCAGGAGGGCAAGCTGCTGGAGGAGTGCGACCTGCTGATCGAGATCATCCAGCAGAGGAGGCAGGTCATCGGCTCCAAGATCAAGGAAGGGAAGGTAGGCAAGAACCTCGGAGGAACTCGGCGATGCCTAGTACAGGTCCGGGGTGTGCTAACTGGGGGGGGGGGGGGGGGGCTGGGGTGGCACACCCCACCCAAAACAAATGTTTTACAGAAAATTATGTAATTTTCCGCACTTCTTTTGTAAAGACTGGGTGTTTTTCTGTGCAACTATGGGCCACGCCTACTAAATGAGTCAGGACACACCGCTGCTACACCCAAACTGCTACTAGGCTATCCTACGCTGTGACGAATGGATAACCGCACATATGTATCAACAGACTGTAATATCCTCACATAGCTACTAAGGACTATAAATATAAATATAAGTTGTATTAACCGCACCTGGTCACCAGATGGCGGCACACATAATACACTGGGGGCGGGCGCTCAACACTAGCCAATCAGAGCATATTATGCGTCATAGAGGCCACGCCTGCCCAGATACTACCAAACAACACATGTGGGGGAAAGGCAGAAACCCTACAGGCAGCGTATCTGGACAGATACACAGTTAAGGGTCGCTCCACGCGCGTGAATTTACATACCCCTCCTTTTGTTTCATAAGATAAATACCTAAAGCTAAACAAATAAAGTGAGTTAAAGCGATCCTGTGTCGGCAGCCTCCTTCCTCAAAGAACACATCACAACGCCACTCACACTATCCTGCTTCACTCCTTAGTCTATGCTGGATTTTTTCACTATTTACAGTATGTTCTTAAATGGGTAACCGTTTAGCAGTTGGTGGTTAGAGGGTTTTAACGCAACAACCTCATCGTCATTTATTTAGCACTATTTATTTTCTCAAACTTTTCAAATGTAACTTTTCGAGATGGTTAATAAGTTGAGTTTTCTCATGGCAACACCCCAGACATTATATTTTTTGCTTCAAAGTGAGGGAATTACCGCACATATACCCTCCCACTTGTACTTACTGAAGTAAATACAAGTAAAAAGTAGAACTGTAAGCTTCTATGTCTCTGCAACTCATAACATCTACAACTTTTATGATACCAGAAATCAATGACTCACCAGCCATTCGAAGCGGCGTAATGGCTGGAAGAAAGAATAATACCAAACTAAAGTAAAGTCTACAGGATTCACCGTCCATCCGTAGGGAGCATCCGTCTCTGAGTTTGATTGATTGGGCCTGGGGAGCTCCTGGCCCAGTCATCGCTCACACTCGCTCGAGTTATGAGTGAGGGGCGATCGATAAACCCCCCGCGGTGGTGACTCAACATTCGCCGAGCGTGCCAGCACTGCTTTACCGTGTGCCACGAGCGTGTGTGTGTGTGTGTGTGTGTGCGTTTGAGAGAGAGGGTTTGTGTGTGAAATTGCGTGTGTGTGTGTCAGTGAGTTTTCTGTGTGTCTGAGTTTTGTGAGCGTCTGTGAGAGTGAGTTTTGTGTGTGTGTACATGTGTGTGAGATTGTGTGTGTGTGTGTGTGTCTATATGAGAGAGTTTGTGCATGTGTGTTTGAGTTTTTGATGGAATACAGTGGAAGTGGTTTGTTAAAGGGCCCCTATTTTACCACCAGGTGAGTGTGATTAGCCATTACAAGCCGTTTCAAAAGGGTCATGTGACTACCTTCTGGTGACATCACAAGTGGGAGTGTCCATCCAGACGTATGACGGATAGATAAGCCAATACCAGTTGGTACAGTCCCCTGGGTAGGCTGGTAGACCGATCTAGTCATCATACAACTGGGCGGACACTCCCACTTGTGATGTCACAATTTTGAAATGGCTTGTAATGACTAATCACACTGATACCTGCTCGTAAAATAGGGGCCCTTTAAGCTAAATATTGTTGGATAAATTGTTATTTTAATCAACGTTTTGATGCTGATTTCGCTGCTGCTAGGGGTTGAACTGCAAATCCTTTTCTTGTGCGTGTCATTCATTTAAACACTTATTATCAAAGCGTCGAGAAACGACATCACTTTTTTAATTCAATAAGTATTGTTAACACACAGAATTACGACGGCAAACACTTTCTGACCCGTGTCCAACTTGTTCATGTTTTATTTCCGAAACCAAATGTTTTAATTAAAGAATGTTTTTGTCCAGTTAACTCGGTCCCCAAGATCATTTGCCGCATATTGTGAACAGAGGGTGAACTCCTTGGCTGCCTCTACACAGATGGGGTGAAACAGTTTGGCCGTTCTCTATGGAAATCCCTGAGCATATGGAAAGGGGAATTCATTTGGACCCAAAAGCCAGATTTTCTTCGCCATTAAAAACCGGGGTTGTTACGGCTCTCCTTTTGCTGAAAAACAAAACATAATGATGAAAAAAAATAATAATTATAGCTTTATCAACCACCCTTTTACTGGCTCTTGGGACAGGCAGCCAAAATGAGAGAAGAAAAAAGATAAAATATGATCTGGTTTTGAGTGGTATTTCTCAATTTTCACACCCATCCCATTACTGGGATGGGTGTGAAAACTAAATAGCCCATCAGTTTTTACCTCATTAAGCTGTTATTTCCCAAATGTCCACTCTGGGATTAATAAAATACATCTGAGCTTGGCTAAGTATATCGACTTCAAGATTCAAGTGTTTTTCTATCTGCAGAATGGTTCCTGGGTTCCCTCAGTAACAGGGTTATGTCACCATCTTCTAGAGACCCCACTTCTTCTCTTCCTCCCTGATGACCCAGGGTCAATGTCGCCTAGAAACAGGTCAAAGGTTCTGGGTTCGATCCCCAATGTCTGCAGTCTACTTGTTGGCATCCTTGAAGAAGATGCCCCTAACCGAGTGTGACCAGATGTCCCCATTATCCGGGGACAGTCCCCATTTCTGGTGGCCTCTCCCCACGGAAATGTCCCTGTTTAAAAAAAATAGGATTTAAAAAATATATGAATAGATTTTTAAATGGCAAAGTTTGTAGCTTGCTCATGAATATTAATTTAGAGACAGTTGGTAATAAATCTATAATACGTTTGTAGTTCTAGTTTGTAGCCAAACTACAAACTGTTCACCTTACTTTAACCCCTACCTGCTCATTAATGACAAAAAAATACAATACTAAGAATATATATACACATTTGAATAAATAACTTGCTACCCCTAAATGACTATAGTAAAATAGTTAAATAATGTGTTCACACCATAGGATTAGTAAAAGCAAAACTATTTAATTGATAAATTAACCCAAATGGCTGTTTTATGGCCATAAGCCTTGACAACATTGCGGCGGATGTGGTTTAAAAAAAAAAAAAAGAAAAAGAAAAAAATGAGATTACAGCCTTTTTTGTAAAGATGCGACAAAATGGCGCATTTGACCTCAATCCACACGCCAGCCCCAATCTGCCGCTTTGAATATCTCCAGTCTCCCAGAAAATGGGGGCTGTAAAGAGGAAGAAATAACGGAGCGCGAATAGCTGGCCTTAAAAAATACCCACAACCGGATTATACAGATTATACAGAAGCAGACAACTTACACACTGATATCAAGACGCTAATTCTATGATCTGTTCCTATGATTTCATGGTCGCAAGCTCAGTGACTTGAATACAGATGCTGGTGTTTCTCTTTCTTCAATTTTTGTTGTTGCATAAAGCCTCAAAGCTTAGTCATCATGAGAACATGCAGTTCGGTTTGTATATGACTTTTTTTCTTTCATTAGCCTCGGCAGAAACCACATAAACCTCCCCACAAGTTATTTCAGTCTCCCCCTCGAGGTACATTACCAGACAGCTGTCCCCAGACAAAACCCATCAAACTCATCCTTCTCTCTCTCAATATCTCCATCTTTCTCCCCGTTGTTACCTACCCCCCCACCTCCCTCAACATTTCTCTTTTCTCCCCTATCATCCCTGCCCCCCCCCCCCTCGCTCCTGCCCTTGCCCCGCATCGCTCCCTCCCTTACCTCCTCCCTCCCTCCCCTCCGTCCGTCCGTCCCTCCCTTCCTAACCCCTTCCCTCCCTTACCCAAATCCTACACGCTCTCCATCCCTCCCTTTCCCCCATCCCTCCCTCCCTCCTTTACCTTACCTCCCTCCTTCCGCCCAACCCCCTCCCTCCTTCCTCTACCCACGTCACTCCCTCCATCCATCTTATACCCTCCCTCCCTCTCTCAACCATCTCTATTTTTCCTCTATTCCCTCCCTCTTCTACCTCTGTCGCGCCAACGTCTACACCCCATCTCTCCTCCAACCCATCCAAAAAATTTAATTCACTTAAGCGTCGCGATTTTCTTTTTTTAATTATTTAGTTAAACTGTGTTGATTGTTGTTCACATTGAATGCATACAAAACATGTAACCTTCCCTTAAACTCTTCCAGTATGGCAACGATGCTGCTGAAATAAAGGTCAGAAAGACCTGACATGACTGACATGTGATGTTCATTGTTTTTGGAAACATGCCTCATGATACACGGTCTCCAGAAGTGTATGATTCCGCCTTTTTTCCCATCGTCTCGGCGGTAAAACGTCATATATATCGAATCACGGTACTTAAAAACCCCAATGCATATCGAATCGGCCACCCAAGTATCATGACAGTAACAAACCGGGAGATGAGCATATCTTCCCAGCCCTAATCCCCGGCCTCTCTCTCTCTCTTCCTGCAGACACAGAGGATGAAGAAGCTCGCCCAGCAGATCTCCAACTGCCAGCAGTGCATCGAGCGCTCCTCTGTGCTCATCACGCAGGCCGACCAGACGCTGAAGGAGACCGACCACGCCCGCTTCCTGCAGAGCGCCAAGGGCATCACTGAGAGGTGAGGGCACAAAGCGGCGGCCATTGTGGGCTGTCTCAGGCAGGCGGGGGAGACTAGCGTGTAGCTCCTCTAATGGCCTTTATTGGCCGTTCTGAGTCAACAGGAAGCCCTCATAACAGTCTCATGGACTTTGAAAGTCTACAGTTTCAAATACTTTTGCTAATTTGCTAAAACCACAGCCATACTGATCTTATGATAATATGACTATTTGATTGATAATATGCTAATTCCCGTCAAATTGCCAATGTGCTCCAAGGGTTTCCATGGCGACGGCGTCCACCCAGGTGCTCATCCCAGAGATTCACCTGACGGACACGTTCGACTCGTTCGCCCTGGACTTCACGCGGGAGAAGAAGCTTCTGGAGAACCTGGACTACCTGACAGGTAACCCCCCCCCCCCCCCCCCCCCCCCACCATCACTAGACGTTTTGAAAGCTATGTGGTCCAATGGAGCAACATGAACACAAATGCCAGTGATAGAAAATCCTAAAGTGACACAAATAGGAAAGAAAAACATGCAAGTTGTAGATATAATAAGTCATATATTATTGGTTCCATCATTCTATATATTAGATTAAGTACAACGCAATATAATATAGAGAGAGAGAGAGAGAAATCAAAAAATCCCTCTTAGAATTATGTTATTGCATTTTATTATCTGTTCATTTGGTATCTGGAAACATAACTTTTTAGATATAAAAATGGTAAAATGGTAGTTTTACTTTGATTAGATGAAACTGATTATCTTTTTCTCCTTCTCCTTAATATAGCGGCATCACAAGATCATGCTCAGTATAACCTAATGAGACCATTACAGTATGTATCTCATTAGTGATACAATACAACACAAGTACTTCAAAAAAAGTACACACTTGGTGGAGACTTTTATTCAAAGCATAAAATACGAGCGAATCGAAGCCTCTAAACCTGGCAGTGTTAAAGCGATGCGCTCTGCCAAAGTGGAGCTACACAGGACCAAAGCACCAATCATTACAACATATGAAAATACATGATGTCATTCCAGGTGTCGCTTAGGGCAAGGTAAAAAGCAAGTTTATTTAAAAGGCACCCTTCAAACACGGAGAGCATTCAGTATGCTGCATAGACAGCGATCCCATTTCAAAGATATTTAAAGGGCAATCAATACAACACAATCATTTCAAACCTAAAAGGTGAAACAAAAGCAGACGAAACAACAGAAATGTTCTGAATCCCTAAATTGAAAAGTTAAAAGGCGCAATGACTAGGATTCGTCGGTTGCGGTTTGTGAACACAACATTCAAATTTGGCCCCTCATCCCCGGCTGAAGGACACCAGAAGCGCTCGCCAGCGGGTCAAAGCCGACCCCGGATTGACTCTCGTTTTGGAACAAGCTTTGTCCGCAAACTCGGTCTTTTGCCTTGCTATATTTTAGTTTTTTTCTGCGTACGATCTGGGACCTGGGGGGGGTCGCTACATTTTCAGGTCGAGTCCCCAACTAAGTAAAATATAGCAAAATACAGGCCGAGGGCCGGGATCTGTGAAGATACTGAGACACCGCCACACACTTCTAGTGGGTCATAATTGATCATTAAGAGGGATTATTTTTGTATGAGTTTCTATTCATAACCCCCCCCCCCCCCCCCCCCACACTCCTCCTCAGCTCCGAGCGCACCAAACATCAGGGAGGAGCTGAGCACCGCGTCCTACGACACCATCAGCGTCCACTGGACGTCTGACGACGAGTTCGCCGTCGTCTCCTACGAGCTCCAGTACACCATCTTCACCGGACAGGCCAACATCGCCAGTAAGTGTCTCAAAAATGTTGGATGTTTGTTTGTTTACTGGAGGTCAACGCTTCATCAGCAGGTGACCGGGGTCACCGTATCGGCCAATCAGAGGTTACGCATGCAGTAGCACGTGTTTAACCTGTAGAGGGAGTCATCTATTGCAAACCGATGCGGCGTTGGGGTTCGGTTGTCCTTCAACCCACCGATCAATGTCTCAATGTTGCTGTGGTCCTTCAGCGAAACGGTTCAGAGAGGTCGTCTTCCCATTGAGGTTGCCAGTTTGGGATAGGATAGGATAACACTTTATTGATCCCCCCCCGGGGGGGGTGGGATTTGTGTGTTAGAGCAGCAGCCAAGATACAAATAGAGATATAATACAATACAAAGTAGCGCCACAGTAAGGACGAACACGGAACACAAAAGGACAAATAGCAAACACAGTGACGGGTTACACTAGGATTCAAGAGGGTGTTATGTTTGCTAACGTAATTTGTAACTTTCCTGACATAATTGACAACTTTGCTAATGGTATTGATAACTGTTCTAACGTTAATGCTAACTTTGCTAACGTTATTGGAAACTTTGCCGGTGACTTTATTTCTGCTGAGATGGTTGTTTAAGTCTTAACCTCTTGCAACGTGTGCCCAAAGTGCGTTGCATGCTTGAATGCACGTGCAGTGAAGCAAACGCGAGGCACACACAGTCGCGGGTGCATGCACGCACACACGCACACACACACACACACCTACACACTCGTACATCTTCATCACGACTAGACAGCAAGTTAAACACAATTATCAACATCTAAATATATACTATAATCTAAAATTGACATTAAGGTCACATAAGACAACCTAGCAAACGCACACACACACACACGCATACACAGAACTGGGAAGTTTTAAGACACCATGTGGCACCATGTTCACACACACACACACACACACACACACAGACACACACGCACGCACGCACACAGCCAGCCTAGCAGCCTGCATGGCATCGAAGCGAGGGCCTGGCGGTGCTGTGTGCCCAATGAGGTGTGAATGACTTCCTCCTGAGCCCTGTGCAGCTGCCTCCTGGCCCCCGTCCACGCGCTGCTCAGATGGAGCCCCTCATGTCGCAATTGACTCTAAACACGCTACGCTAGGCTACGCTAGGCTAAGCTATGCTAAGGGCGCTGTAGCGCACGCCGAAGACGTGTCGGAATGAGATGGACATGGTTTTGGGACGGAATGAGAGATTTAGTGTTGAAAGTCGTGCCGTGTGAATTGAGCTACACAGGACCGGACCTTTGTCAGCCATTTGTTAAGAATAAATAATAGTATATGTATCAACAGGCTGTAATATCCTCACATAGCCACAAGGGAACAGAAAGAAATATATAAGTTGTATTAACCGCACCTGGCCACCAGATGGCGGCACACATAATACACTGGGGGCGGGCGCTAAACACTAGCCAATCAGAGCATAGTATGCGTCATAGAGGCCACGCCTGCCCAGGTACTACCAAACCACACATCCGGGGGGAGGCCAGAAACCCCCAGGCAGCGTATCTGGACAGATACACAGCTAAGGGGGAGCTCCACGCGCGTGAACTATACATACCTCTCCTTTTGCTTCATAGATAATATACCTAAAGCTAAACAAATAAAGTGAGTTAAAAGCGATCCTGTGTCGGCGGCCTTCTTCCTCAAAGAACATCACTACACATTTTATATTTGATGTGCTCAAATACATCTCCAAAGCATGGGAGGCTGCAGTGGGAATCGAACCCCTTACCCCGGCGACAATACTATTAACTATATGCCACTTAGCTAATGCTAACTGGTATAAAATATGCCTCAACAAGGGAGCAGTGTTGAATGACAGTGTTTGAGCGACTGTGGTTTCATATGTATGGTATCTGTTGAGTCCGTTTCATTTTCAATTGACATTTTTTAAACAAATTACATATTTCTTGATACCAACGTATATATATTTCTTAATTGAATTCCCATACAACCTTTTCCATTACTAAAGGTCCAGACGCGAGCCACGTGGTAGCCTCTCTCATGAGCTACACAGGACACGTTTACTGGGCAATAATTCAATATTATCGCTCATCGTCTTTGAACGGTATTGCATCGTCATAAAAAAACAAAGATATCGATTTGTCGTGACACCCGGTTTTATAGTGCCACCTTAGTGGCTTTTGCTGGGGCCCTCCGAGACAGGACAAGGGTAGATCTTGGTTGGGATATGCGTTTTTATTGGCGATGGTATTCGCCGAGCAGATGTGCTGCCACAGTGGCTCTCTCTCCTGAGTGTGTGTGTGTGGTGATAGCTGGTTTATCCTGGGTGCCGTGATTGCTCTCATGCACCACAGGTGTGCAGCCCCACCCAGACCCAGAGTCCAATCAGTGTGACTCAGGCCAGGTGAGGCTGTAAACCTGCCATCAACCACACACACTCCACAATAGTAGAAATTAATTGCGGTGAAAAGATACGCCCTTAAAACGATCAAATATGAGGTTATCAATGTAATGACCCTCCATTAGACTGCTTAGAATGGTATTTTAAATTCTTATCAGCATATCATGTATTTAGCAATATTGTTTAATTGTTTTTTCGTTAATTTTGCAGTGGTCTCTAGTATTAATGAATGCCCTGTGAGCCGGTTTTGGTGAAAAAAAGAGGTTTTCGGCTCTTGCTCATGAATATTCATGACATTTAAATTACTTGCCTCTGATTGGCTAACAGCACTGTCCGTCACAGGGATGTTAGCCAATCAGAGGCGAGTGATCCCTCTAATGCGTTATCAACACTTTACCGTGCTAGTACGAACTGATGCACAAAATGTCTTCGGAGATACAGCCTCATGTGTTTGAACGTGGAGAATATGAACATGCTATTTTGTAACAGAACCCTCAGGTGGAAATGTGTATTGTTTACTTACAGACAGTGAGCTGGTGGTCGGTCGTCGCGGCGGTTTTAGGGAATTCCCATACCCGTATCCGTATGAATTAACGAGACGTCACGTAGCGCCCCGCAAGAAGAAAATCATTCATTCAAGCCATGTACTGTTTTCTCGATCGCTCTGCCCTCAAATGATATGGAGGGGTTTACTAGTTCTGCCATCGGAGAACGCTTCGTCTTTTGCCACCCGGAAGAACGTATATTGTTGTTGTGACGTCATGGTGACGTGTCGTATACTGTTTTCCTGAGGGCGGTCTCAAGCCACGCGAGGCGAGGTCATGAATATTCATAAACATTCACACGTCAGAGCAGCGGTTCTCAAATGGGGGTACTTGAAGGCACCCCAGGGGGTACGTGAGATTTTAAAAAAATATTTGTATAGCCTATTTAAAAATAGCATTAATTCAAAAAATATTATTTAATACATATTTAAATAAAATATAAGTTGAAGTTCATAAACAGATTTTTATATTGCGAAGGTTATTCAATTTCATTACCCTAAAAACCCTGAGTCTCCCCCGTACCAGGATGTAATGTTATGACCCAACCTGGCACGCACCACATTATCAACTGTCAGTCGCTGTTGCCTTGACAACTTTTACTCCTTTTTTTCAACAAAAATTCTTTGCGCTGGTTAGGGGGTACTTGCCTGAAAAAATATTTCACAGGGGGTACATCACTGAAAAAAGGTTGAGAACCACTGCGTCAGAGTGTTAGGCTTTTTCTGACTTCCTCGTTTCTGACTTCCTCGTCCGTCTATGTTCTTACATTGGCTAATGCATGCAATGGGGGTAGAAGAACGTTTTCCACGTGCAGCATGATGCAACTAGGAGTGACCTATCCTATTTCAAAAGGAGCAAGTAAAAATGGTTTACCGGTGAAGTACACCTTTAAAATTCCCCATAATTATCCCAATAATACATTTTTCCACAAAGCCCAGCCCGACGCTCTTCTTCTGGCCCTCATCTCCATCTCCATCTCCTCTTTTCCGTCCCCCTCCAGGCCTGTGCAACTCGCTGGACAGCTGGATGATCGTGCCCAACATCAAGCAGAACCAGTACACGGTGCACGGCCTGCAGTGCGGCACCAAGTACGTCTTCGTGGTGAAGGCCATCAACCAGGCGGGCAGCAGGAGCAGCGAGCCGGGAACCCTGAAGACCAACAGTGAGTGGCGTCCCGTTTCGTCTCCCGCCCGGCTTCGACGTCGGCAACCTTCATCATCATCATCATCATTGTCATCGTCTTCATCATTATAACCACCACTATCGCTCGGAACGCCATCACTACCACCACCGTCATTACCACCACATTCACATCATCACCACGACCACCGCCACCACCGCCAACACCGCCATCATCATCATCATCATGCACCATCACAGCCCCGCCTTCTGCACCTGCACCATCTCCATCATCACCTCCACCACCGCTACTTCCATCGACAATACCACCACCATCAGTACCACCACATTCACATCATCACCACGACCACCGCCATCACCACCAACACCACCCACACCACCATCATCATCATCCATCATCCATCATCCACCATCCACCATCACAGCCCCGCCTTCCACTGCACCTGCACCATCTCCATCATCACATCCACCACCACTACTTCCATCGACACCACCACCACCACCACCAGTGGACACATTAAGAAACATTATTATAAAGTATTACAAAACGCATTACCAACACACACACACACACACACACACATCAACCATAGAATATAATTAAGTCGATCTAAAAAAACGTACACGTGTGGTAACGTATGGCAAGACGTTAATAAAGAAGGATAAATGAGTATGTTGACCACATAGACAAGAACACACACACACACACACACACACACACACGTGCAAACACACACACACGCACACAGAAAAACGGCAGCGTAGTTCTTTGAAGTAAATCACAAGACGCGGAGCCAGAAGTGAGGCGATCCCTAGTTGGGCCGTATATCATCATCGGGTCTTAATGGCGCCGGGCCATTAGGACGAGCTAGGAGTCCGTGAAAGTCCACCGAAAACCCCCTCCAAACTCTTCTATCCTGCGTTGTTCGGTTATTCTACGTTTGCCCGGAAAGCTTATGAGTTATACCGGTAATGGCGGCATTTCCCCCCCCCATGTAGTGTAATTGGGGTGGTAATGAAGACATACAGTACATGCGAGCTGGACATGAGGGTTGTGCTACTAAGGGCGGCGAGAGGGGACACAGAGGTCCAATCGGGGTTGAGGATGTGTACAGGCACACACGCCATCTCATCCATACCGCTATACACTCATAGATACACCCATCCACCCTTCCCTTTAATTCCGTCCCATTTTGTGTCTTTTGTTTGGGCACCTTTTCACGTGAATGATACAGTAATTATGTACTTGTTCTCAATATCGAGGGGGTCGTATCCCCTGCGTCCCCCCCCGAAATCTACGCCTATGAATCCATTCGTTCATACATCCATCCATCCATCATCAATCTGTCCATCCGTCATCAATCGACACCATCTTATCGTCTTCTAAAAAATGTAAATTAAACTCTCACGCGTGCACTGATTGTGTGTTCGTACGTCCTGGCAATTGAACAGCACTCAGCATCGTATAGCGTCCTACCCGAGCTATCCATGCTGTATACCAGCAAGGATAGCTAAACCTAGCAATTATGCTGCACTCAGAAACCTGTTCTTTTGTCATCCTTGCTGTACCGACAGTATTGTTGTTTTACTTTCTACTGACAAATGCTTTGGACAAAAGCGTCTGCTAAATTCCCTAAATGTAAATGAATCTTTTCAACTTTCCTTTCCTCCTTTCTCTTCTCTACTTCCCCTCCACGCCCTTCCCACTTCCTCTACCTCTTCCCCCCCCCCCCCCCCCGCCACCAGGCCAGCCCTTCAAGCTGGACCCCAAGTCGGCCCACCGCAAGCTGAAGATCTCCCACGACAACCTGACGGTGGAGCGGGACGAGGCCTCCTCCAAGAAGGGCCACAGCCAGGAGCGCTTCTCCAGCCACAGCAGCTACGGCGTGGTGGGCAACGTCTTCATCGACAGCGGACGCCACTACTGGGAGGCGCTGATCGGGGGCAGCACGTGGTGAGTCCTGCCCGCGTGGAATCCGCCCCGTCTGGGGAGTCTGGGATTTACATTCTACATTTACATTTACGGCATTTAATCAGACACTTTTTGTCCCGAGCGGCTTACAAATCAATGCAAATCAAATCAAGTGTATTTGTAAAGCGCGTTTAAAAACAACCAGAGTTGACAAAAGTGCTGAACAAATTAAATCACAAATAATAGTAGGCCTAAAAAGGCACAATAACAACAATACATGGCAATACATACAAGGCAATCAACATATGTGCACAAATGAAGAGCTCTTTTCCAAAACACAATAAATCCATTTTGACAGTTTTCAGGAAAATACATTTTTTTACCTAGACCCACACATTTAGTTAATATTCAATATATGTATACTATATAGTATGTATACTATATACTATATAGTATACATACTATATAGTATGCATACTATATACATACTATATAGTATATAGTATACATACTATATAATATAGTATGTATACTATATAGTATGTATACTATATAGTATATAGTATGTATACTATATACTAGTGTATATATACATATATATATATACTTATATACTATATATACTAGCAGTGGTTAAATTGGGCCGGGGCTGAGCTTGCACATAGGGGCTCAGCACATAGCTGCCTGCAATCCCGCAACAGAAATCCTCCGGTAGCACCCCCCCCCCCCCCCCCCCGCCCCCCGCTCAACAATCGCGCAATAGAAATTCTCCCATTTTTGATTTTGAGCCCCTGCACGGCCCTGCCCCGGACCCCCCTAGATAGAGCCCCCCCACATAAGAAATCCCAATTTAACCCCTGTATACTAGTATATAGTATATAGCATATAATGTAAAACAGAAACAGAATAAAATGATAAAATACAAAATACAAAACCACTAAGCGCAACCAAAGGACATTGAAAACATGCAAGCCTCGAGTTTTGATTTAAGTGTCAGGGGAGGGGCAACATGTGATCGAAGGCGCGACCTCCCTTCCCCACTAGCCTCCGCTGTACCGTTAAAACCAATTGTTCTAAGAGGCCTACAGTTGGAGTAAGGGCAGGGAAGTCCTGAGATGTGCAATAAGTACATTGTCAGTAGAAAGTAAAACAACAATATATCACTGTCGGTACAGCGAGGATGTCAATAAAACAAGTTTGTTAGTGCGCTATAATTGCTATCCTTTCTGGTATACGGCACGGATAGCTTGGGGTTAGATGCTATACGATGCTGTAAGTACTGTTTAATTGACGTACGAACATACAATAAGCGTGTAAGAGGTTTTTTGTGGTGGAGGGAGGGAGGGGAGGCAGGCTATGCAGAGTTCAAGGATACAAGAGTGACTGTCTGGCCCATGTCCCAAGACAAAAAAAAATCTTGGAGGGAATCGTTTTTTTATAGTGTCGGGGTCAGGGTTTTATTTGGAGTGTTGTTCCCTGATTGAGGGCCAATTCTTGGATAAAGGACGTCTCCCCTTCCTCTGCAGTCATTAAAAAGAGGTCACCCCACACCGATACGAGGTCAAAAGGGTAACTCATTCACTATTAATTTAAGGGAGAGATTTAGAAAGCTGAGTTAAAGGGGGGGGAAAAGATGGGCCCAAACCTGAAACTAGTTTAGAAAGGCAATGTCCGGAATCAAGCAGAAAAACTAAACAAAAGTGTGTGTCAGAGGGACTTGAACTTGCATTAGTATGTATTAGTATTTCTTCAGTGTTACCCCCAAGTCTCCCAAGACAGCGGCCCTATCTGGTTTACTCAAATTACATTTTTTGGTTGTTTTTCTTCGGGATACCGTGTGGAGTCAATTCATTTTGGGCTCGAGTCTACATCGATTATTAAAGACTCGGCGGGGAGGGACTTTTTGTGCATGAAATCGCAATCCCACTAAAAAAAACAACTAAAATAATAATAATCCTGTCCATGCCCCGCAAGGTACGCCGTGGGCATCGCCTACAAGTCGGCGCCAAAGCACGAGTGGATCGGCAAGAACTCCGCGTCCTGGGTGCTGTGCCGCTGCAACAACGCCTGGGCGGTGCGCCACAACAGCAAGGAGGTGGCGGTGGAGCCGTCGCCGCACCTGCGGCGCGTGGGCGTGCTGCTGGACTACGACGCCGGCCACCTGAGCTACTACGACGCGGTGGGCGCGCAGCACCTGCACACGTTCCACGTGGCCTTCGCGCAGCCCGTGTGCCCCGTGTTCAACGTGTGGAACAAGTGTCTGACGGTGCTGACGGGGCTGCCCATCCCCGATCACCTCGAGGGGCCGGAGCCGCACATCTGAGGTCCGGAAGGAGGAGAGGAGGAGGAGGAGGAGGAGGAGGAGGAGAAGAAGAAGAAGAAGAAGAAGAAGAAGAAGAAGAAGAAGAAGAAGAAGAAGAAGAAGAAGAAGAAGGGATAAAAAAAAAAGAAATCAAATGGTGTTTTGTGAAGAGCTTCAAAAGGATTGCCTGGTGCCTGGTCTTATTAAACCCTCATAAAAAAATAGACGTTCTTTTATGAATTTTGATGAGAAATTAAGAAAAAAAAGTAAATTATACTGCTACCCCTCTTCTTGGCAGTTGTTATTTTGAAAGGCTCTGTAATGGCCATGCGGATGGATGAAGTCAAGTTGATCCAGAGTACGCCAGAATGAAATAGACAGTATTGGGTCAAAGCGATTTACTCGACGGCACTTTGGGCTATTATTATTTGTATTATTATTACGATGACACACTTGGACTGGGCTGATAATAAGGAAGAAAGCCAGAAGCTCTATTGGACTGTCTGTCAGCTGTCTCTTAGCACTTTGAAAACATGGAGAACACAAATATAACGCGGATACGTTACGTTATACCGTCTGTGTGCACCAGTGGCGCCGCCAACGGGTGGCCAGGGGGGAGCCACGGCCACCCAGATACAATCGCTGGCGCCTCCCACTGCCCCCCGCCCCCCCCCCCCCCCCCCCCCCCCAACGAGTTGCATATGCATAATACATGGAAGGAGCCTGTTTGAAGAACAATGAATCACCTGTACATCAACACATGTATATGCAGATACATAACTGATTAAAACAGGATTGTTGTGGAACTCAAAATGTTTACTGTACCGGTATTAGTCTATGCACATCAGATAATTAGTAACATTAACTGTAAAATTACAAACCAAAGTATGTCAGTATGCGATTCCTTAACTCTCATATTGACAGCTTTCAACTAGCCTATATACTACAACAGCATAATAGCATTCCTGAAATTCAGTTATGGCTTCTGGTTTTCGCGCCACCCCAAGATTTCCAGTGGCCCCATCTGGGCCACCCCTATGAAAATGTTCTGGGGGCGCCACTGGTGTGCACCCCAATCATGCACTCACACACTAAAATGTTACACTTAACACACACACACACACACACACACACACACACACACACACACACACACACACTCACACACAGTTTCTGTAAATACGAAAAGAGACGTAATAGGATGCTTATTTTGTATTGTGTTCATCAAAATGTCCTAATTCAACCAAAATAGCCATTAATATTATTTTACTTGCATTATTTAACAGTGGATGTTAGTAGGCACTAAATTATATCAAAATAATAATAATAATGAGGTCAGATGAAAAAATATTTTAAAACAAAATTGACTGTAAAAATACAAATACATTTATATGGCTTCTTTTGTGTTTGCACATTTATATTTATTAACAGTCTTGTAGGTGAAGCCTGGTGAGATATAGTACAGTTTGGTGCAATTAACATGAATTAACATACAGTACTGTGCTTCTGTTTGAGTTATTATTTTAATTTCATATTTTGACATTGTCATTTGTGTTCTCCTGCTATTGTTTCACATTCTACATAATATGTATGAGTTATAGCATTAGCTTAGCGTAGCTCGGATAAAATGCACACTCAAAACATTTTCCATCTTTTGTTCCATTAGTTGTTTTTTTTCCCTTAAAATGGTTGGGTTTATTTTTATGTGAAGCAGTTTGTGGCTCATTTAAACCTTTAGTAATGAATAGTGTTGACATTTTTCTTTAAAAAAAAAAAGGTGTTTTCTTGAACCTACTTTCCAAAATGTGTGTCTTTGCTTGCTTCCTTGCATCCCATTGTTTTACAAGGTCAAATAAGTCCAGCCTTCCTAGATCCAAATAGGAAGTGCATCGCTTTTATTTTGACGGGGCAATGACAATGATGTCATGTGCCTTGTCGTCAACTCCACATTTCACTACTGCACACCTGTCGAGATCCACACACACACAAGCTTAGTTCAGCCATTTTGGGGCAAAAACTACTGGTTTATAAAATATTATTGCATTTCCACTTTTTTGTTATTATAAATACCAGGTACACCTAAAACACATGTTTTCCATGAGTTATTTGTGATAAACTTGATCATTCAGTCTTAATTTCTATGTCTCACGAGCAATACATTTGACTGTGTTTTTTTAATTGTATTCAGATGCATATATATGGTAAATATATATATTTTAATGTTTCCATTCGACACTTGTTGTGGAATATGTTTGGTGTAATTATGGATACTCGAAAAGAAAGTGTTTTATATTTTCAGAAATGCGAGTGCTTGCATCACTGTGTACTTCTATCAATAACCCCTTGCGTGAGATAAGGATGAGAAAGTCAAAGAATAAAGGTGGGTTTTGAGTTTTATGTTGGTTGTTTTTAAGCTTAATGCTTTGTCTTCATGCTGAATGTTCAAAATATGACACATACTGGGTACACCTATTCATAGAAAGTCTACTATAAACATACACACATGAAAATAGTCACACAAATAATGTTAACTTTAAATGAACAGCTGCATCATACATACTGTATCTGTACAAAAAATGTGCACTTAAAAAATATATAATAAATATAATATATATATATATATATATATATATATATATATATATATATATATAATAAATATATAATAAATATTCACACAAATAATGCTTTAAGTTGCATATATATATATATATATATATATATATATATACTCCACATGAAGGGGTCTTTACGAGACATTTACTCAATATTCCTGAAGTGTTCAACAGAACAACTTAGACAGGGGGGGGTACCTTTGGCGTTTACAGTATATAAGGTATAAGGACTTTTACTTTGCCTTGCCACCTCACTTCACTGATATTGCAGTCGGTATGCTGTTGGACAGCTCCACGGTTAACCCCGCCCACTTCCAACACAGGCCTCATGGTTCATGTGTGGAGTCAACCGGCCCAGACATGTGTAGGATCCACATGGTGTGAACCGTGGACCTCCTGGTTCCTTCCTGGAGACTGTTTTGGGGGGGGGTTATTGGGTTAGTTAGGGTGGGGGGGGGGGCGCTTCCTGTAGAGACAGACATGTCTCTTTCCTGCTTCTCCCACAAATGATTGTTCGTCCGTGTCGGGAGACGGACAGCAACATAAACAGATAGCAGCTATCTAAACGTTCACGCGAGGGTCGAACGGATGTGTGTGCATGTGTGTGTGTGTGTGTGCACTGGCGAACATTTATGTTTTGGATGTCTTTAATGTAGCTCTTTCCGGCTCCTCTCACTTCAGCTTTGCTTTCTCAAGGTTCAGCGTCTGGGATGATAAAAGGACACACAGGCCGTGCTTGAGACAACATATTTTATACTTACACTTTAATACGTTTCATAAAACATATACTGTGCTATAGGTAACGACCTCAACGTTTTGACCTTCTCCGGTGAATGTCGGCGCTTAAGGCCGCGATTACGCACTAACCCTCCTATGTTGTTTTGGCCCAAAGCTCGGCCTGAATGTTTTAGAGCAATCGATGAAAACAACCGTATCCTCCGGGATTCGACTCTTTTAACCAAAACACAAGACGAGACCAGGCGAGAAAAGAAAGACATATTCTTAGTTTTTGAAATACGCGGTTTCTGATTGTTTATTTATTCTTTGCTTATTTTCTACCTCATTAGTCACATGTTCAGTTTTATCGGGAAGTACTTCAGATAAAACGTTTAGACGTTATAACAAAACCGACGCATTGTTTTATGTCTAAAATGTATAAGAAGCTTGTGAGTAGTTTCAAGACCACTACTTATCTTTTGAACGAATAACATTATAACATGTTTCCACTGATTGCGCAATCAAATTAAAATCCCGAAGAATCAAAGCACATTGGATGAAATTTCCAGTTTTCAGTGTTATTGGAAATGTATTCAATGTGGCATTTCAGAATTACATTTCATCTGATGAAGGACATTCTGGTTAATTGCAATGACAAATTGCAAAAAAAGCACAATAAAAGCGCAATATTACATGTACCAGGAAAAACCAAACAAATCCAAAACCTGATGAATTGTACGTTGTACGTGGATGTTTTTATAACAAAGTGTTTTCCCCCCGCATATTTTACGTCTTAAGATGCACCCGCCGTCGAGCATTGCATTCACATCTTTTTATTATTTATCACTTTAACTGTATTTTTTTGAGGACCGGCCTGGGAAAACTCGGGACCGGAAAACTCTGCAGCAGAGACAGTACAATAAAGACCAGCTTCCCTTTGGTCTCTTCAAGACACACCTTGGCCCTTACCAAAGAGATAGTGTTTCCTCGTTTCATTTCCTGGGCCTTGGGATGTGTCTGTGTGTGTGTCTAATGTATTCGTGTGTGTCCCTGTATGAGTATGAAAGTACGAAACTCCATGTTTTCTATTCTGTTTAACCTTTTGGAAAAGACTCACATACCCTTACATTGGTTGCACAATAGAGACCCCCGCTTTTGCTATAAATGCCCAACAGGTGTCACTGTGGCAGTTTGTTCAGCGAATACGAAATCTCCAAAGTAATCATTACAAATGGCGTAAATAAGCTAATTCTGTTATATCACAGCAATAACAATTATTGACAACAATTGTGTTTCGCCAAAGGTTTGAATGTTTATGCGGTAGATCCATATGCAATTTCAGAGCTGATAGGATGATAAAACAGCACTGGCAACAATTACGGACTGTGTGCACACACAAATACTAAATCTATCATACAATATTGAAGCTCACACACACACACACATATGCACACTCATTTTGAGTGGGTCGCAGAGCATATGCCAAACCTTAATCTTGAGAAAGAAGCCCATGAATTAACTAATGTTTCAATCGTAATTTGTGTTTCAACAGCGTACTATTTCATTGAGTTCAGCCCCAATTGTTGCAGCTTTTTGTTCGCTCCATGTTTTTAAGAGTACGTGAAAACATTGTTGATTACTGCAATATTGGTAAATCCTTTTTTTTGGGGGGGGGGGGGGGGGGGGTGTGACTTAATGACTAATGATGTGGGTCCTGAGGCGAGACCAGTTGAGAACCACTGCTCTTGACGCTGTATGAGAACGGCTCTCCGTGCTCATACCATTTTTATCCGCATACTATTAAAATAATATTCATCAAAGATTAATGTAAGTTGTACATGGATGTATGCGTCCACAGTCTAGCTAGTCCTCTTCCTCACAGTCCTCAAAAAACGTTGAATAATATTAATGCAAGCCAAAGCAGGCTAATCGAACAGGGACTCGTTCAATATTGTATTGATAGTCTATTGTTGATGATCGGTAGTGCCTGCTTATGGTATAAAGCCGATAGACAGACCCCCGCATAGCGAGGTCGCGTCACAGCCTATTAGATAGACAAAAGACCCATTACCAACTGTCTCGAAATTAATATTCATGAGAAAGCTACAACCTTTGCCATTTCAAAATCTTAGCCTGCTATACATTTTTTTCATTTTTTTTAATGTATTTATTGTGATCGTTTTGTAACGAGGCCCCTTAGAATATCTGCGGGTTCATTGGGTTTCAATACAAGTCTCATTATACCCAGAGGAGTGCATTGTAATCTGGGGGCCCCCCTCACAAGCGCCGGGGGCCCTTTGGTTATCACAACTCTTAAGTGTATCGATCGGTCTCCGCGCCTGCGGTGCAATTAAGGAATAATGTTTTGTTTGCGCTCCTGAAGGAGGAAAAAAAACAACCTCTTCACAATAATGTATGCACCGTGATTACAGAACCAAGCGGACATCATCACACAGAATATATCAGCGTTAGAGTCGGTGGCCCTTTGGTGATGATGGTTGAAGGCCGTTGATTTGCAGCGCGTTGCCTGGATTACGTATTGAATAAACATAGTTAATATGGAGCCTTTTCACATGAGGTTTCTGTGTGAGATGTTTGCCTTCAGGGTTTTCTAACCGGAAAGCCGAGGAAGTCAGGTGACATCGTATAAAGAGTGACAGAGTACATAGGGGTCCGCAAGGAGGAGGCTGTGGCGGATGAATGGGTCACACAGTTCTTTCACCCAGGAGACCGGGGTTCGACTTATTATTTTCACTTTTATTTTAAATTATTATTAGCTTTCAGTGGCAGTTTAGTTAGGTTTAGGCAACACAACTCCTTGGTTAGGTTTAGGCAACATAACTACTTGGTTAGCTTTAGGCGACACAACTACTTGGTTATAGCCTGGCAAGCCAGACCCACATCAGAAAGATGTAAGGTCTGGCTCAGCTCCATTGGCAGTGTGGGCGGGATAAACAGTTGTCTTTCAAGTTCCCTCTGCACGCAATAGGATAGCGCTACAACCAATCAGAGCAACGAAGAAGGTGACGTAGTCAGAGCGACGGCTCTGACTACGTCATTAATCAAAACTCAGAATACATATTTATTTTCGAGGAAAGACTTCAGTGCCGTTCTTTGTTCTTTTCTCAAAGAAAATGTTAACTTCAAGTCTTGAAGAGTCGCGGCCAAAGCCGAGTGGAGAGACAGCCGTTCGCCAGCAGCAGCAGCAGCAGCCATTGTTTACCTCTAACACGGAACCGTCGCAACTCTGTCGTCATGGTAGCCCGGCTTTCGACTCCGCCCCTCACGCTGTGATTGGTCAGACATACTTTGTGTTTCCAGCACCAAAAAGCCGACGGAGCCGTGCTAGACCTACCTAGCTGCCAAATAAATTTGCTGCCGCTAGGGGGTGTCTAGAGTTCTAGGCTAACTTGGTTAGCTTTAGGCAACACAACTCCTTGGTTAGGTTTAGACAACAACACAACTACTTGGTCAAGTTTAGGCGACACAACTACTTGGTTAGCTTTAGGCGACACAACTCCTTGGTTAGCTTTAGGCAACAACACTACTACTTGGTTAGGTTTAGGCAACACAACTACTTGGTTAGCTTTAGGCCATACAACTACTTGGTTAGGTTTAGGCAACACAACTACTTGGTTGGGTTTAGGCGAACTTCTCCCATGTGCTGATGCACACCCCCTAATGTCGGATTCCCCTCAGTTCAGGTATTTTAAAACACGTTTTGTCAACTTCAACTTCAACTATCCACATCAAACTGTAGAAATAAAAGCGCTAGAGCGAGCACTAGGCTACTTTATTTTTGACGCCATCCATGTTGTGCTGTGTGTTGCGGCGTTCTCTGTCCAAACCTAACAGACACAGACAAGGCGACCCCCCCCCCCCCCCCCCCCCCCCCGCCCGAAAGCCCATCTCACGTTAGCCACGCTGATTTTTTTCGGCATTTTCTCTCTTTTCTTTCTTAAAACCTATCCTGCTCATCACCTCCTCTTCTCTCTCTCTCTCATTTTCCACCAGTCTCTCTCTCTCTCTCTCTCTCTCTCAAAGTCTGGCGAGCTCATGCAGAACCGCCCGGTCCAGGAAACCATTACGTTCGCAGCTCTCCTCCCCGTTGAACTTCCGTCGACATTAAAACAAACTAGGAGAGAGAGAGATGATTTTTATCGCCTCGCCGACTAATGAAGTGAACGTAATTTATCGCCGCGCCAACCGGGCGAGTGACTCAGTTATAGCGTTAGGTGTGCCTGAGCTACGATACAATGCACACACTGAAAGCATCGTTTTTGCTCTGTTCTTTTTTTTTTCTTCCTTTGACGGTTGAAATTGTGAGCGTTGTGTATGTGTGCCCACCTCTAAACGCTAGTTGAGAGGCGCACACACACACACACACACACACACACACACACACAAGAGACGAAAGGAACAATGTAGTGGAGTGGAGGAAAACTAAGGTCATCGCAAAGAAATACAAAGTGTATACTGTAAAGTAAGTACACCATAAGACGTCCCGGGGAGAAGCTTCTCAAGGGTTTCAAGGGGAAGGCCATGATTTTCAGTTTGAAACCACAGCAATGTCTACAAAATAAGCACAGTGATCGGCATCGCCACTCTAAAAGCACGCTTTTTTTCCCCTTTTCATCCGACAAATATCTGTACTCAGGAGGGAGAGGGGGGGGGGGGGAACCGGTGAACGCAGATGACTGTAGGTGTTATTACAAACCCATACAGTTAGGCGCCGTGGGGAAAATCACCCCCTTTTTTCGTACCCATTTTCTTCCCATTCCTGCTCTTATTCGTCTGAAATTGGTTGTTGTAGCTAAATTACCGGTACCTTCATGTAAGTAGCGGCATAATAGCTAACATGACGCTTAACATTCAATTTGCCAGTGAGAATACCTTTCCATACATATCTATTATTAGTACCCACGTTGAAAAAGTAGTCACATAAAAGCTAACGTGAGGTTTAAACGTGACATTAGCCTGTGAGGAAAGTGCCTTTCCATACATATACATATATTTTACATATAAGTAGCGACACAGTGTGGCTAACATGATGTTTAAAGTGAAATTAGCCTGTGAGAAAAGTACCTTTCCAAACATCTACCTACATTATGGGCTCCACATATAGCGCCACTAAATCGGAAAAAAATCGGCGTTTCACGGTGAAATATCGAGAAAAAAAACAAAAAAAGGTGTTTCTTTGTGTGTATTTATTGTCGTCTTTTTGTAACGAGGCCCCTTAGAAAATCTGCGGGTTCATTGGGTTTCAATACAAGTCTCATTATACCCCAGAGGAGCGCATTGTATTCTGGGGGGCCCCCCCACTCACAAGCGCCGGGGGCCCTTTAGTTATCACAACTCTTAAAGGGTATTGATCGGCGCCCACCTCCCCGCCTGCGGTGCAATTAAGGAATAATGTTTTGTTTGCGCTCCTGAAGGTGTTAAAGATGTTAAAGAAAAAAAACCTCTTCGCAATAATGTACGCACCGTGATTACACAACTAAACGGATGACATCATCATCACACAGAATATATCAGCGTTAGTCGAAGGCCGTCGATTTGCGGCATGTTGCGCGAATTACGCGTATTGAGTAAACGTGGTTAACGTGGAGCCGCGTTGCGCTCGCCTTTTTCGCACATGGTTTCTGTACGTTTACTCGCGTTCGGTTTGGTTACGGTGAAATCCTTGAGGTGCGCCGCCCAGGGGCGTCTTTAGGATTTTGACACATCCGGGGCTTAGCCCAGAAGAGTTAAGCTGATGCGCGTGAAATTTTTAGACATAGAGACATTCATAGAGACATTTGTGACATCCCAAAGACACCTGAACAGCTTGCTGCCTGCTGCCTGACACCGCTGTTTTGGGTGAATGACGTGCGACCTGGGGGTGTTAACCACTTGTGCGCCAAAGCCAAAGAAGTGGCTTTTAAAAAAATAATAATAATAATTAATTGTTACTCAAACCTGTCCAAAAACACTGTTTTATCGAAGCATCAACATAAGATGACCGTAGTTTAACCTTAACAAAAAAAAAAAAAAAAAAAAAAAAATTGAAAATTAATATTCGGGGCTAATTAAAAAACATCCGGGGCTTTAGCCCCGAATGTTTTAGCCTAGGGACGCCACTGGCGCCGCCTTAACGTCAGATTCATCGCTTCGGCTGTCCACATAAAACTAAAGAACGGAAAGCGCCGGAGCGAGCGGTGCTTTATTTCTGCACCGCCCGTCTGTGTTGTGTTGTGCTGTGCTGTGTTGTGTGTTGCGGCTTATTGCGTGGCTTTCTCTCCATCCGAACCCAACAGCCAGACAAAGGCGGGCCGGCGAACCCCCGAAAGCCCTTCTCACCTATAAGCCACGCTGTTTTTTTTCCCCTCTCTTTGCTTAAAAACCTAACCTGCTCACCTCCTCTTTTCTCTCTCTCTCTCTCTCTCGCTCTCATTTTCCACCAGTTTCTTGTAGTCTGGCTAGCCCACGCAGAACCGTCTGGTTTCGCGAATCCATTTCCTTTGCACCTCTCCTCCCCGTTCGAAATTAAAACAAACTAGGGAAAAGGACGATTTTTTTTATCGCCTCCTCGCCGGCTAACGAAGTCGAACGTAATTTATCGCACGCCGACCGGGGCGAGAGACCGCACTCTCAAGTAATTGGGGGAAGAGAGGGGAATATAGAAACGTATATAAAATAAGGGGAAAATGCCAATAATAGTAGGGGGGGGGGGGGGGGGGGGGGGCGCAGGAACTGGAGTCCCGGAGCAAACCAATCGTCGAAGCGATAAAAGGCCGGAATTAAAAGATAGTGTTGCCCCCGCTAGCCGTTAGCCGCTACTTCGGACGTCTCCCTTGACTGAGTCCAAAATAACCCGAAGTTAACGGCGCGACCTATCACTCCCTCTCTCTCTATCTCCCCCTCTCTCTCGCTCTCCTTCTCGTCTCCTCTTTTTACTGGGCTTTTTCTGAGCAGTGGTCCCGGCGCGGCCCCCACTTAACATCTGGGGGTCATTCGAGGACTTTCGCCGGCCGTGTTTTCATCTCCGGCGGCGGTGAATTCAAAGGAGCGGCCGCCGCGTCGCCTTTCATTCCCGCACTGAAGCCTATCAGAGGAGAGGTTCTGACCCGGCGGGGTGGAGGAACAAAAAAAGGGATGCCGATGTGTGTGTGTGTGTGTGTGTAGATGTGTGTGTGCCGATTGTGTGTGTGTGTGTGTGTGTGTGCTTACGTGTGTGGGTGTTAGGGCGAGGTCAATGCGGCAAAGAAAAAAGCAAAGAGGCAAAGTCAAGTGTGTGTGTGTGTGTGTGTGTGTGTGTGTGAGTGCATGCACACATATTGTTCCATAAATGTGTTTGTTTCTGTGTGTACCTGCAAGCTTGCGTGTGTGTACAATATGCTGGTGTATTTGTACCTGTGCATACATATCCGTGTGTGTGTGTGAGTGTGTGTGTGCGCGCACACGTGCATGCTTATGAGTGTGTGTTGTTTGTGTGTGCGTGCATGCATTTTGCATGCATGTGTGTGTGTGTTTGCGTGTGTGCCTGTGTACATGCATGCTTTTGTGTGCGTGTGTGTGTATCTGAGTGCATGCATATGTGTGGGTGTGTGTGTGTTTGCATGTATGCCTGTGTACATACATGCTTTTGTGTGCGAGTGTGTGTGTGTGTGTGTGTGTGTGAGAGTGTGTGTGTATCTGAGTGCATGCATATGTGTGTGTGTGTGTGTGTGTTTGTGTGTGTGCCTGTGTGTACATGCATGCTTTTGTGTGAGAGTGTGTGTATCTGAGTGCATGCATATGTGTGTGTGTTTGCATGTATGCCTGTGTACATGGCATGCATGCTTTTGTGTGAGTGTGTGTGTGTGTATCTGAGTGCATGCATGTGTGTGTGTGTGTGTTTGCGTGTGTGCCTGTGTACATGCATGCTTTTGTGTGAGAGTGTGTGTGTATCTGAGTGCATGCATATGTGTGTGTGTGTGTGTTTGCATGTGCGCCTGTGTACATGCATGCTTTTGTGTGCGAGTGTGTGTGTGTATCTGAGTGCATGCATATGTGTGTGTGTGTGTGTGTGTGTGTGTGTGTGTGTGTGTGTGTGTTTGCACACACCCACACAGATCTTATCTTGTCTCAAGAGTTTTCACAACGAGGGGATGGCGTGCGACAGGTGTGTGCGTCGTCGGGGGGGGGGGGGGGGGGGGGGGGGGGGCTGAATAATTGCGTACGGATTAAACTGACTCTCATGACTCACATGTCTCCCAGGAATCATGTTTGAATCCGGTCTACACCAGAACCTCGTTTCACCCAGTATTCCCGGAGTAAGTGATTGTACTGTATGCATGTGTATGTGTGTGTACTGTATGTGTGTGTGTGTGTGTGTCTTGTCTCTTTGTTGTCATCGCCGCAGTCACTCGGGCGTTTAGAGGAAACCCCGACTTCACCTTCTGGTGCACCCATGACATGTGAAGCATGTGAGCTCACACTATACTAGGCCCAATATATGGAGAGAGAGAGAGAGAGAGAGAGAGAGAGAGAGAGAGAGAGAGAGAGAGAGAGAGAGCGCGCGCTTCAGGCGAGCAATGTACTCATTGTACTGTAATCAAAGCAAGGTAGACTTCTTCGGCAGACTTCATGAAGAGCTTCAAACTGAAGGAAATGATTTGCTGCTGGTTTTATTTGCACTACGTCGTACATAATTTGCTGTTAGCTCAGTCTGACGACGAGGCACATCTATAGACTACTGGGTTACCAGTAGGATAAAACAGATTACCTTTTGCAAATTTGTGAACTAAATATACAGCTTTTGGTTTCCGTACGATATGTAGCATGCAATGAGTTTTCTCTAAGGATATGCATGTAAGAAAATAACCGTAGGGTTCGTTCTGTCTTTCTTTACATTGGGTGTACTTCCCCAGTTGACCACCAGAGGGTAGTAAAGACAGCGAAATGGACCTTTTCCAGGCTGGGGTCTCTCTGCAACATGCTAAATAGCCGGTGTGTGTGTGTGTGTATATGAGAGAGAGAGAGAGAGAGAGAGAGAGTGTATGTGTGTGAGCATGCCTATGTGTATATGTGTGTGTGATATGTGTCTGTGGGCTTGCTTGCATGTGTGTTGCATGCGCATCTGCATGCATGCATGCGTGCTTGTATGTGTGTGTGTGTGTGTGTGCATGCGTGTGTGACATAGTTCTAAGCGTCTCCTCTGTCTTCCCTCTCTCCACGTGTGAGAGAGGCGGACGCCTCGGCCCGGACATTTTCCAAACAATGGCCACCGAATACAATACAGGACGTGTTCGCTCTCACTCCTCTGTCCCGCCCTGCTACCGCAGCAGCCAACACGGCGGCTCTCATCCTTGTCTTGTTTCTGCAGCGAGGATGCAGCGACGGTGGCGGGAGGGTGAGGAGTATAAGGTATAAGGTCCCGCCCAGAGCCTGCCATTGGGGCGACTGTAGGAGTCGCCCCAATGGCAGGGTTATGCCAATAACCTACATCCGGTAAGCCAGACTACTATAGAGCTGTGCAGGAATGAGTCCTAAAACCCGGAAATCCGCATTTTGGCACTTCCGGTTCCCTTGTCTCGAAATCAACAGGTTTTTTGAATGGGTTTTTGGTTAGATGCCTGAAATAAGGTCTGTGGTTAAACACAAGCTTAAGAGATGTTGCCACATTTTGGTCTACGACATAAAATACGTCGGGAAATACCCCACTCGTGAATTTTGAAGCTTTTGAAGCGTGTCTTAAAAAACTTCTGCCGATTGCATTTATGCTTCAAAAGTCATAAAAGTAGTGTTCATTGGTGAAGATGATCTTGCTTAACAAAACGTGTGAGTATCATAAACTTTTGTTTGCCACAGTGCTTATTTTCTGCAATAATCCAAAATCCAATGGGGAAAAACCCCATTGGCTTGTTGTCATGGGAACCCAGGGCGACGCTCACTTCCTTGAGGGGGGGCCTACAACAAATACGTCATCCCTGCACCGCTCTATTGCAACAGCACATCACCTGTAGGGCAAAACTAACCTGTCTCGCGACGGTCTGCACCCAGCTAATGTCTTAAATCTCGCCCACAAGCACCATTTACAGACGCAACCATTATCCGAAGCAACTCACAGTGAACTTTACCGTATGCATTCGTAGTTGCGTCACGAAGGACCATGGAGTGGGTTTGAGTTGTTTTGCTTGAGGATGCCCACAGGTAGATCGCAAACATTGGCTTGTCGAAACCCCCCCTCGCCCCTGCCCCCTATATCATACACACACACACACACACATTTACAATGCCTGGTAGAGACATGGGTGCAGGTATCTGGCCTGATTAACCTCCAAAGTGCCCTGAAGGTTGTGTGGCATTGTTCGT
The DNA here is from genome assembly GCA_030340625.1 of Merluccius polli. Lineage (NCBI taxonomy): Eukaryota > Metazoa > Chordata > Actinopteri > Gadiformes > Merlucciidae > Merluccius > Merluccius polli. The sequence continues at coordinate 49,857 of JAOPHQ010006111.1, forward strand.
GTCAAACGTCCATTTGGCTCAGGGATTTCTTTTTTTCTGTTTTGTGAATGGGTCAAACACACACTTTTGCATCTCCATGGCAACACCTTGAACAGTTGTGCTTTAGCATGTGTTTTTCTGTATGTGTGTGTGTGTGTGTGTCGGTGTAAATGCACCCTATGTTCATTTGTATTTTGTATGTGAGACATCATCACCATAGACATCAGCTAAAAGCGTAATAGGGTTAGTAGAGTAGAGTAGACGGTTACTTTGCATAAAAAAAACAAAAAACATCTTAAAACATAAAAGAGACATTTGACTATTCATTTGACACTGCATATTGGCTGGTACAAACGACAGCGTCACGCTACCGTTTATCGTGATATGAAATATTGCAGCAAAAAATCTCTGACGGGGAACCTGGCGTCAGAATTCAGCCCAAACCAGTTCGATCCAGATCACTAAGAGTCGGACGTATAAGTATCAACAAACTGTTTTTATTAGCTTTTTTGTTTCACGATCGCGAAAGCGGGAAACTGTCCGACACTTTTATCGCTTTTATGTCATTCCTTTTCTTTTCTATGCGAGTCTTGATTCCCCCCCCCCCCGACAGCCTGCTCCAAGTTAGTATTTCAAGTTACGAATACTAAATGGGACGATTTGGACCGATCCGTTGAAAGCATCAATTCCAACAACACCGACCCTCCGTTTGGGGAGTTATTGCCCAAGCGGATCGGCGCCGGGAGCGAAAAGGGAAGCGACTTTGAGCGGAAAAAAACCTTCTTGGGTTTTTAGGACAAACCGAGGCTCGGGGCAAAAGACAGAAACTTAAAACGAAAGTTATCGCTGCAGTAGTCGTCGTCGTCGTTAATACAGTGATGTCTTTCTTGTTTTTTGTTTTTTTGTTTCCCTCCTCCCTTTGAGCAGGGGCTCACTCGCATGGGCTCGGCTCAGAGCGGATTAGCGCGGACTGCGAAGTACCGCGTGGAAGGAGTCACAGTCAACACCCTGTTTTCTTTATCCGGGCACATAAAAATGTGAAGTGAAGTTAATAAAAAGAAAGCAAGAAAGCAAGAAAGCAAGAAAGAAAGAAGCCATGGGGGCGAGTAGAGAGGAAAATATAAATAAATAAATGCATTGAAGTCACAGTGCTGCCCTCACAGCTTGAAGACCCCGGCTCTGGCTCCTCTGCATGAGGTTTACTACG
>JAOPHQ010006112.1:2500-12500 GCA_030340625.1 Merluccius polli
TCCTTTTCGCAGGGAGGCGATTGGATACCTCGTCGATGGCCACGATACCAGTGGACGACATACAGGCCCTGCTGTACCGCGCCAGAGAGCAGTACCTGAACGTGACTACTGCCCCCTGCCTGCCGGAGGACCGCCAGAGCACCTTCTCCAAGGCTCCAGGTACAGCAAACTGACGGGAAACTAGGCCCAGATTCTTCAGAGGTCCTTTCTTGGGCACTGTTTACGCGAGAGGACTATCTACTATTCTACAATCGTTTATGAATTTCGATTGAGCTATCTAGTAAGGGTGGTAGTAGGTTTTTTTTAATGATTTTTTTTTATTGCCTAAATCGATTGTTTTTTTTTAAGTATGTTTGTTTTCACATTAAATGCATACAAGAAGTACACTCCATCAACAGTAACATGTAACCTTCCCTTAAAGTAATTATCTCTAAGCTTTTTTATGTAAATAAATGTCTGTTAAGTCACTATCTAACGCTGAATTGAGCGTATGGCCCACTAATGAAAGCCCTTGCGTTTGCAGTATTACCAATCCCAATGTTTGTAGAATCACAATACTTAAAAATCTAATTATCGTGACAGTATCGAATCGGGAGATAACCACATCATCCCAGCCCTACTATCTAGATCAAAAAACTCTGTTTACACAAAAGGCACAACACACTCACAACCGTCTGAGCCTGTTCACACCTAGGTACAGTGTATGAGAGATCCCCGCTTGATACATGCATGCACATACAGGTTTCAGATTAGTACCACATCCATGGTTTCCAAAATCTCAGTGAATGGGTGGAGGAGACGTAGCGAGGTGGTTGCTGCTTCACGACTTTCAGTATTCAGACACTTCATATTCATCCACAACTTTTGCCAATGGTAACACGAAAATAACCGTTCCGATGTGTAACGAACTGAACTGAACTAGACTTTTTGGAAGTGACGGTGGAAATGGGGCATTGTTTGTCTTTCCCCTCGGCTTGCATAGAGACTAAACAAGGAGCCTCTCAGCAGTCAAACTGGCCGGAGAGGAGCGTCCTCCACAACGTCGAGAACCTCCGGAAAAGACGTCAAAAGAACCGGTAAGTGTTGGTCGAACAACAGCAGCAAATCTGATCGTATAAATCATTCAATTATTGGACAAAGTTGAACTACTGTGTACTGCATGTATAATCAATCAACCAATCAATCAATCCGAGCACTTTATTTGTCCTGTCAAAGGCTGTCAAAGCCACAGGGCCATTATGTATCTGTTTCCGTCCCTCACCCCTCAGGTTTGGTCCTTTGTCTGCGCCGGGCTCCAGCGACGGTCTCCTGGGTCCGAAAGACGGTCGACGGGTCTCCTCCACGTTGTTGGACGCCAGGGAACTGTTAAAGCACTTCACCGCTGACGGCCTGCCTGCTGGGGATCTGCAGCCCCTGGCCATCTGCAGAGGGTCAGTTCTATTTCCTCTCACATCCCCCTTTGTCAGCTGGTACGGGTTAGCCTGGCATCGCAAGACTAATTCGCAAATGCATATTAGTCTGGAACCTCTCGGTGCATTTTTCCAATTTCCAAGGGGTGTTATCAATGGGCGCTGACCAAAATGGTTCTGGACGCAATTGGATAGACCTACAACCAACAGCGCATGTGAATTACATTTTTACAAAATCCTGTCGGAAGTAGGGCAAACACATGTTTCTTGTCAACAAAAGCTTTAAGTGCAGTTGTTTAATCTTCTTTTAGAGAAAATCTACCAGGCAGTTTGTGTAATACTGTCGCGATAGCGGATTCAACAGACTGTTCCACATCAGCGGCGGCCATCTTGGTTGTTTACGAAAATGCTTAAACAGCGCTGCTCTCTACAGTCATCGCATCAAACCCGCCCCATATTAGATAAATGGGTGTGTTTGGTGCTAATCTGTCTGAACGGGAGGGGGGGCTAGACGTATCTGCCAGAGCAAATAAAACAAGAGCATGCAGATTTTGTCTGGTTCCCAGGCTAGGTACAGGTCACTTACCCTCATAAATAGAAACAGATGGCAGGGTACTGTCAGCAAAATTGCAGGCAACCTTCAATGACCTTCCTCATTTGTACAAGGTTAGGACTTTAAAGAAGGTCCACTCAATCTTGGCTGATCCTAGCCACCCCCTGTCCAAGGTGTTAAGGTTGCTTCCATCTGGCGCAGATACAATCTGCTGAGGTGTGGGACAAATAGACTTAAAACGAGTTTGTCCCTGCTGCCATTGGCCTTTTTAAATAACTCTGATTTTTTTAAATATTGTACTTGTTTATTGTTTGTCTGATTATTATGTGGTTACTGCTGGCTGTACAACAAATTGCCCCTCGGGGATAATAAAGATGTCCTTGATGATCCTTAATATCATTGATACTTAAACTATATACAGAATAATGGCTGTCTCCTGTTTACAATTTCCAAATCTGCATACCTCATTAGTCGCATGGCGTCTAATGACTGTTCCGTCAACTTTTTAATTTGGCTGGGATACGCTGCCGTAATAACCAACGGAAGGTGCCCCGTCCAATCAAATTAAATCGCAGAGCTTCAATTCTCGATGGCGAACGCTAGCGCCAACTCGCCACTTTCACTCCTAAATGATCATCGTAACTAATCATAACCAAGTCGTTGGATCAGATGGATAGACGCACGCTTACACAGTGGCGCCTGTGTACGCTTCATCAGTTCAAGTGCTAGAATGCAGTTTGCCTGAGACACTGTGATGAGTCTTAAACAGCGCCTGTGCATGTGAGATTTGCCTTAAAAGGCAGGCTCAAGATACGATTGTCTTCTATAATATTTAAACTCTATCTGCCTTCACTGTTCTTTTATGCTGTTTTTTTCTCTCTCTCCCTTGTCGCCATCCCTCTTTTGCTCCCTTCCCTACCGCATCCATCTTCTCAACGGTTCTTTCTCTCTTGCCTACTTTATTCCAACTGCTTTCTGCCTTCCTTCCAATTTTAAATATATTTTTGCTCCTCTCTCTCTCTCTCTCTTTCCCATCTTTCTCACGTTCTCTACCTCGTTCCTCCACTCCTCCGTCTGGCAGGAGCAACGTGTTCCAGTTGTCTCTGGACCTGTCACCTGGGCGGCTCAGCCAGATGCCCTTCAGCAAGGCGTCGGCCTCCAACTACCACGGACTAGAGTGAGCTCCCTTCATTCCCCGTTACTGACGCTTGCACGCCACGTTGTCGCTCCCTGCGACCGCTCGTCAGCGTAGGCATAGAGGATTGATCCTCTGTCTGTCTCTGTCTCACTCTTGCTCTCTCTCTCTCTCTCTCGCTCTCCACAACTCATTGGGATATAGCTTTCATACTTTAAGATGGATTGAATATTGGTCCTTGAAGTCACTACACAAGCACAAAAGTGTTTTCCTTACCGCCAGCATTATGTGGCTTTTCAATTTGTGCTGGATAAATGCATCACAAACCCAGGATGGGTGCTTTCTGCCACACAGAGCACATGATTACAATGATTAAAGATTAATGGTGCGTTACTTTTTATAATATACCCAATGCAAAAAAAATACTTTAGGTTCTGCATCAACTGCTGAAAAATTGAATGGGGGGAATCTTTGGCCAGTCCGCCACTGTTCTTTGGCTATTGGCTGTTGTTGCAGGAAGTCTGCAGTTGACAGTTTGTAACTGCTAACCTCGGCCGTAATTCTGTCTTTAACCAAATGTGTTTTTGTGTACTTTCCCATGATTCCCTTGTTGTTTTTTTTGCAGGTTCTGTCTGGACAAGCAGCGGGCGCTGGACCGTGACCTGGGCTTCGCGCGTCTCCAGTCGCGTCTCATCCGCTTCGAGACGCAGACCACCTGCTCCAAGGAGCCCTGCCCCCTCCCCTTCGCCCTCAGCCCCGCCCCTGTCCCCTCCCCTGCCGTGACATCGGAGCCGGGGGAGCGTGCCTGACGGGGAGACTCTGATGCAGCTGCAGAACGCCGACGTGGCGCGGCTGAAGTTCAAGTCTCGCGACGCCGACACGGCGCTGGGGTATCCGCGCAGGAGGTGTGTGTGTTTGTGTTTTAGGAGTGTGTGTGTTTGTGTCTTGGGAGTGTGTGTCACACACATCAAATCTGTCAAATCTCGGTTATTGTGGTGCTAAATGTCTTCTTTGTTAACCTTTTCGTGGCGGTCTCCCCCCAGACTGGCTAAGTCGGAGAGCAGTGACTCTCTGTGCTCACAGAGCAGCAGTAGCAGTGGGACACACCCCTCAGTAAGGTCACTGAGGCAGCAGCCAATCAGATCCCAGTCAACCTCTGCCTCCACTCTCCCCAGCTCTCTGGTACCGCCCACCAGACGAACATCATCAGGTATGGTAAAAAACAGGATTGCTATGCAACAGGGTTAAGATTTTGGATATCGTGATATTGTGATATGACATAAGTGTTCCTGGTTTTAAAGGGTGCATCACAGGAAAGTGAAAAAAATTAGAAAATGCCTTTGTCAAGTATTTCATTCACACAGGAGTATACAAAAATAGGGCCTTACCATGTGGTTATTTTATATAGACAATTTATTTATTGAATTACCAGCAAACATGCTATATCGTGATATATATCGTTATCGAGATATGAAATGACCTTTATCAGGATAGAAGATTTTGGCCATATTGCCCAGCCCATGGGTTAGCACATCTCTCCTGCTTCATAGTAAGATTTTATTTTATTTTTATTTTCCTACTTTATGGGGCATGCCGAGTTTGATTTTTTTTTTTGTTGTTGTCATGATGTCACTAGTTCAATGCTCAAATACTGAAAAATATCCCTCTGCATTCAAATATATCATAGGAGAAATATTTCCCATCTCCAACCCTCCTGGTTCTTACCAGTAGAGTGGTTGTGGACGATGTGCACCCCCTTTGACCTCGAACCAAACCACACTTTTTCGCAAAGCTCAGAAAAAATCGTTGCTGGCTTACCTCAGAGTTGATGAAGCATCACAAAGCGTTCTCTTTATAGTCATATATTTATATTCTGTGACAGCAGCAGCTAAAAGCAGACAGACTCTACCCCCCCCCCCACCCCCCCCCCCCCACCCCACACGTGAACCCCAGATGTGGGTCTCATTAGTGCTGCCGGCTGATGGACCCTTTTCACAAAGGTGTCATTGTAGGTGTCGCTTATAGCACTAATTATGAGTCTGCTCCTGTTACATACTACCAGGGCCCAGGTAGTAGACTAAACTAGTGACAGTAAGTCTACAGTACCTCTGGTGTATAAAAGTAGCAGACCCATAATTACCGTTGTGAGTGACACCTGTGTTTGTCGTACGGCGACACCTCTGTGAAATTGTTTGTACAGGGAGGGATCACGTTGCTCCGTGTCGTTCAGCAGCTGAGAAAAATTAAACCGCCCCAGCAGAGTTGGTTAAAATATGCCTGTGTTTTCTGGAGTCATTTAGTCTTCTTGGTATTTCAGGTCTGACAGGGATTTATTCTTTTACTGGAAACAGTTAAAATGTCTCCATTCAAATAAAATCCCTTTAACTGAGACCTTGTCAAGAGGGCCGCATAGGAAAGGCTAATCATTGATTCAAACGTTAGGAAGACGACTTTAGAAATGTTCGATATTTCCGATGATTACTATATTATTGGTATTTTATTTAATCTGTACTGCACTATATTATTATTGTTGTGACTGTATCCATACTTGTATTATTATGTGTCTTTTATATTGATGTTTGTTTTATTTATTGCTGCGATGATGACCACATTTCCAAAGTACCCATCTAATTTAATCAACAATATAATCTATATCCAAACTCCAGAAGATATGACTAGAAATGTACACCAACCAACCATATGTACTGAGGAGGGTGGTTAACACCCCATTGGCTGCATCATGTCTCTACCTCCTGTCAATCAAGGTGAAGTGGCCGACATGGCCAGACCCGTCCACCAGAGGACGCCTCCAGTCCACAACGAGGACCAACAGGCCCAAGGAGTCCCGCTCCCCAGAAGCATCACAGGGTGTGTGGGTGTGTGTGTGTGTGTGTGTGTGTGTGTGTGTGTGTGTGTGTGTGTGTGTGTGTTTGTGTGTGTGGTGGGGGGGGGGGGGGGGGTGTGGGTGTGTGTGTGTGAGTGAGTGATATACCGCGATAAAAACTGTTTTCATTCGGTGCTTAAGAGGGATGGGATTGTCCCCTTGAGTTTTTCACACAAGGCCAGCATAGAGATTCCTTTTCATTCTTGTTCCAAATCTGGTCAATCTGGAGATCAGATTCATAGCACATTACAGGTGCCTTTTCTCACACACACACACACTCACTCTCTTCCTATACACTTTTCCTTTATGCTTGTGGTACTGTGTGTGTGTGTGTGTGTGTGTGTACACACTCGGGATACACTAAGGCATAATTAAAGTAGGATTTAGTAGTCGTTGTATGATTTTTATGTTCCGTGTCCACATTGGCTATATAAATAGCATCAGGGACTGCTTCTCTTCAAGCTAAATGGTACAGGATTTGTTATTGTGCGTCACAAAGCCAGCATACGTCAGTGACTTATGAAGAGTAGTGTACAGCTGCCAAGATGACACACAGACAAGCTCAACATGCGTTCCAGACTCTGAAGGCTGCACTGGAAGACCTTGAGTTCTGCAGATTATTGTGCAAACACCCTTATCACCCAGACATGAGTTTAGAGAAAAAACAACCTAAATATGCATGGCTATGAGATTATTCAGGACATAGATTAAATGGTATCTGTGACCTCTTTTGTGAGTGTGAATGGCAAAGATTTGAATCCTCGGTTTTACTCTCTGGAACGTTGTTGGTTCAAGAACGAGATATGAGGGATCTGACCTGCAAGTAAGCAATACACTGACACATTGAAATGTGCTTTTTAAAGCGCGATGTATATCTGAGGTTTTAGATATACACCCCTTCTAGAGTCTAGCAGTCCTTTATACTTTAAAGCAGTGATTCTCAACTGGTGGGTCGCAAGGGAATTTTAAGTGGGTCGCATATGCTAAATCTTAGAAAGAAGCCCATGAATTAACTAATGTTTCAATGGTAATTCATGTTTCAATGGCTTACTATTTTATTTAGTTTTGCCCCAATTGTTGCAGCTTTTTGTTGCTCAATGTTTTTAACAGTACGTGAAGGCATTGTTGATTACTGCAATATTTTTTGGGTCGACTTAATGGCTAATGACATATGTGAGTTCTGAGGCTAGACCAGTTGAGAAAGTACAAGTACTTAAAGAAGTAAAAAATACATATATTTGAGAAGTACCCAGTACTATCTTTAAAGTACTTAATCTGTGTTGCCTGCTGTATATATAAGCTGTTGCAAGGCCGTCCCCTCACGTCGACAGACAGCGATAAGGCGGGGGGTTACACTTTGTCCAAGATGAATGTCAAGCTCTTGTGTCAATACACCGACGTGTAAACGAATGTAATGGTGTGTGTGTGTGTGTGTGTGTGTGTGTGTGTGTGTGTGTGTGTGTGTGTGTGTGTGTGTGTGTGTGTGTGTGTGTGTGTGTGTGTGTGTGTGTGTGTGTGTGTGTGTGTGTGTGTGTGTCCGTCCCAGATGCTGAAAGAGGTAGTCGCTAAAACCCTAAGTCAACGCGGGGTCACCGCCGAACACAAATGCTTCGCCGCCTGCAGCCAGAGACTGTTTGAAATCTCAAAGTTCTACCTCAAGGTTTGTCCCCTCATTTCACGCCGCCGTCGCCCCTTCTCCGCTTGGTTTACCCTCCGAATAAAAGTGACCCCATTCTTACCGGCAGTGGGCAGGGAAACGGACAGAAAACTGTGCTGTGAATACCAATAAATTCCAGTTGTAAAATACAGGCCGTTGTGGCAATTTACCAAATCTCAATGTATACCCACAAATATGATTCTCCATTTATTCCCTAGGAAAAAGATTAAAATAACAGCAATAATAATTAAAATAGCAATTAAAATAGCAATAGCAAGCATAATTAGAACAATCATTTAAATAATGAAATAAGTACATTAAAAATAATAATATAAAAAAGAAAATGAACATTGCTAAGTTGTTAATGCCCCGCCAGCCTGTTGGGTGACCCGAGAGAAGGACACAGAGTTTAAAAAAGGTTTTAATAGTAAAGTGAAAGCGAAGTTTCCGGAGAAAAACACAGGTGCTTCTATTAGATTAGATCGATACTTAATTCATCCCCGAGGAAAAACTGAGGCGTAAGCACAGCACACGTCGGTACCTTTTGCTGTCCCCAAAGGTTTGCTTTTTTTATATGGTTGGGCTACTGTTTAACTAGACCGCTGTTAATATGTATTCTGAATAACGCCATAGATGGCATATTTCACATGCAGTATTGCAAGCTGGTAAGGGCGGCTTTATCATGCCTCTTCAAATTTAAAGTTAATTTGTCACTTATTAATTTCATTTTGCTGGTATTAAACTAAGAATACCGCCCGGCAGCTGCCCTCATCGGTTAAATGCCAGCAAAAAATTACAAATTAAGAATAGACTGCGTCTGACGCAAGCTCTTCTCTCCTCCCAGGATCTGAAGACGTCTCGGGGTCTGCATGACGAGATGAAGAAGGCGGCCAAGAGCAACGCCAAACAGGTAGGCCTTCCACTGTCACAGGCGCAGGTCTGGGCAAGTGGGCTCTTCAACTGAACTTTTCCTGTGCAGCGCTTGGGAACGACAAACCCTGGTTCTTCTGTCTCTACAAGGCTTGGCTGAACTGAGCTTTGTACCCCATAGGTTATTGACTGGGTCCTGGAGAAGTCTTCAAAGAAGCAAGGAAAGGGGAAGTAGAAAACATTCGTCAAGACTTATGACCTCCAAAGACTAAAGGCGAGGCTGCGGCTGTCACCGTGGCAACTCAACACTTCAAGTGTCCCTCCTAAGTATTTACGTCAGAGGAAGTGCGGCCTTGCGATGACAAAGCACCCGCGAGTGTCATTAAGGACGTCATGTCCTGTTTTGTTCTCAGAAAGAAGGAAGACAACCAGGCCTGGCTTGCTGTTGTCTGAGCCCTCCCAACACAACATTTGTGTTGAATTATTCTCCCAACGCCTTTGATTAATTCCACTGTCATATTACACTTTTATTAAGTCGACAGTCACTACAGACACGTCTACCCCTAACAAACAATATTGTGTTCTACTTTAAACGGATTCACAATTCGGACCAACCACAGCGGCGCTAGCACAGAGCCTTGTTGTGCACACGGTGACGCATGGCCCAGCAAAGAGCCATTTGGAATAAATGTCTAATTTTCTTAAGTTGCGCTTTTAAAGTCAGCTCCTATTCGTCTTGTATATATTTTAATCAATGCAATCCTTAATTGCATGCTATTTATTTATTTTGTACCCTGCAGAGATGTGTTTTAGGTCATTTCTTTGGTGTTTTTTTGGTCCCCTGATTTCACTGTGTTTTTATTAAATGTTTTAAATGTCATTTTCTAAAGGATGTGATGGCATTTCTGTGCTAAATGTTATGTCATCACAGTTGCGCCACACGTAGCCCAATAAAATGTTTTTGTTTCTCTCGACGTCACGTTTCTGTCATATCATGCATGCTCGTTATCTCACTACCCTGACAAACACTAAACCCACACACACACACACACACACACACACCATGTGTACGTGGTTATGGACGCCTCTTCAGCAATACATTCGTATTACAGGACTGATTACGGGTAGCTGTCGCCTATGTTTGAAGTTCTGTCTGCTCTGACAGACCTTATAAGACGAGGGAGTGTTTCTGAGCGCCTTTTTTCCTCAAAGCCGGGATCTTTCTTTCCAATCCCTCTGTCCACATTTATGTTCATAACCGCGTTAACGCAGCACTGACCACGTGAGACGTTGGAGACTTGATGTAAAGATAATATCAACTAATATAAACCTACTGCCATCGCTGGCTATACGTGCATTGTAAAATGAATAGGATTCATTGTCATTTGACCCCGTATGGGATATTTATTTCGCTTTCAGACGATTGTGGCTGGCGGTAAGAAGCAGGTATAAAAAAAAAAGTTGCCTGACAAAGGATTAAGGGAGAGAGAGA
>JAOPHQ010006112.1:17500-25000 GCA_030340625.1 Merluccius polli
CCAAAACACACACCCACCGAGTCACACACACACACACACACTCCAAGACATGCACATTTTTCCTCACAGCACAATCCATTGAATAGCTAAATAAATGCACTGTCTTAAGAAAGTTTCTTTAAGGGCAAATGTTATTTTCAACAAAAACAACTCCTTTCCACCTGGCAAACTATATATATATACATACTGTATATATATATATATATATATATATATATATATACATACATACATACACACATATATACATACACACATATATACACACACACACACACACACACACATACATACATACATACATGATATATAGATATATATATGTGTGTGTTGCTTACTTAAAGAAAATAATCACTTGCTTAAAGATAGTGATGGAAATAATTCAACTGAACACAGAAGGAAAGCTGGATTTGTTAAATACTTGATTTATGTGCATAGCGTTGGATCAAACGCTTCAAGATCCTTAATGAAGGTACAACAGCTGCCAAAGGCGTCCAATTAGCTCTAACGTCGTCTACCAGCATCTCAGCTCTATCCCATTTAAACAATATCATTTTCAAACCGTCTCATATATTTGACTGTTATTTAGCAATGACTTATTGAGCAGATTGCTGTGATATATGGTATGCAGCGATATTTAGCTGTCATTCCTCTCAACAAGGTACAATTTGACAACATAGAATGGTCATTCATTATACATCCGTCTATAAATAAAGTTGTGAGTTAACAAATCAAAACAAACAAAATCATTTGTGATCCTGCCGCTATAAGCACACTCTCAAACCGCCTTTTTGTCTTCTCATCATCTTGCTACAAGTTTGTGACATCACATTTTCATTGGGAAATTAATATTACAAATATTCACTGAACAGCCATTGGAAGGCACAAGGAATGATCAAGCAAGCAGCTATTTTGAAGTCATGATGACGCACAGCTTCGCCGTTGCCGTCTTGTGCACTGATAGTGTTCTGCTAGGATTGGAAATGTATCAGAGAAAATACTTGAAATGTAACGCCACCATACTTGAGAAATGACAAAAGAAAAACACAATCGGAAACGGCCTTGGAAATGACATCCGCATTTAAGTCTCCATTCTCCAATCCTCAAACCCATGACTCAGTCAGACTATGACTCAGCTGCATGCATAGTAAAGGTGGTCTTATTCTTATTATCACTCTTCGTTATTATTATAAATGGTTCATCATCAATGTGTAGTCTGGATACCAGCCATAATTCCAGACTTGTTGCAATTTGTGTACATTGGTAAATGTTTAGAAAACACTATAGGCTAACATATGAGTGAGATTTAAATAATGTTGCAGATAAATCAACAAAGTGTACTTCGAAACGTATTTCAGTCAGTAGCGCGGTCTGTACTTCAGACGGTGCTACAGGTCAGATAATCCTGCCGCTTTAAACCTGGCAGCAATTTAATTTGATCAGATGTGATGTTGTGGTTATTGAAGCAATTTGTCCTCAGCTTATTAAAAAAAAAAAAGTGAGGTCACAAAATGTTAATTGCTAAACATTTCTCAAATGACTGTCCATGCAATAATGGCGAAAAACCAAAACGTGTATATGAGATGTTAGCTAATGATAACACCTACATTTACTTGAAATTGCATCATTATTTATCCATTGCCATTCAATTTGCGGTTTTTGGAATAGAAAATATTTCCACAATCTCTTCACATTAAATGCTACAGTGTCCCTTTCTATAATCTAGTCTTTTTCCGGCACAAAGACAGATACATACTTTTGTTTCCAAATAAAAAAATAAAATAAACACAGAATGTCTGAGAGCCACATCGTGTCAGTGGTCCGAACACCGTTAACGCCGTCTGAATTCATGTCTCCGCTCCCTTTCTTTAAAAAGAGACAATCCTGCGTCCAACTTCTTAGCTCCTGGCCCATCGTCCGTGCTTCCCCCCCCCCCCCCCCCGCCGCCCCCCTGCCCGCCGCCGTGTCTGGCTGCTTTCTTTCATTCAGCTCCACGTTGCGCCCGGGAGGAAAAGAGGAGCCGCTCTCTGTGATTTGGTACCAGCGTCGGTTCCAGCATTGGGAACAGAACAGAACAAAATAGAATGACATCATCCGAGTCCAACACCAAAAAGACGTTGAGGTTTCTCACACAACAGGTCCCTCCCTCCCCTCCCCCCCCCTCCCCAGGTCCACAGAGACTCAACAAGTCAGTTTTGTGTTGTTTTAAATGTTTTTAAAAAAAAATCGAAACATCCCCCGTCGAAGGGAGAACGGTGCGGTCAGGCGACGAGTCCGAGGCGAGCGATCTTGGCGGAGAGGAAGGAGTGGAGGATGAAGACGATGGGCTTGGGACACGAATGGAGGTCCAGTTGCTGGCGATACAACACAGAGAGCAGAACATAAGTAGGTCAGGGAGGCAAGGAGGCTGATGGGGGAAATAAATGTTTCAAAAAAGGTCGGAGGAGAACAGGGTGTCCTGCAGAATGAAAACCACTCAACAGGCAGCCGTGTGGAGCGCAGACGAGAGCAGAATGATATCGGAGAGTTCAATGAATAAGTTCAGCGTTAGTCAAGAACCGGCTCTATTAATTATAACACACACACACACACACACACACACACTTCCATCTGCCTGGCAGGGACAGACAAAGGTCATAGCTGTAACTTAATCTAAACTAACATCCGCGCATGCTATATCGGTGCAGCAAAGCATTGTTCATAAGTGACATTGCTCAATTGTGACACATTGTTTGCCCAAGCGTTTTGAAGTGGCGGATTGAAAACGGCTGTGAGATTGTGATGCAAGAGATGTTTTCTCCGTCTAAACAGGCATGTAAAAAAAACACGGTCAAAACCTTTTAAATACTTTTTTGAAACTAGAAGCTAGATATTTCTCTTGTGACTCGGTGATAACAGGTACAAACACTTTTCACAAACTAGGATTGTTAACAATGCAGTATAACGAACCCTTTTTTAGGGTCAATTTGTTTGAAAATCAAAATCAACACCCTTGGTTTCCAAGCGCAGGATCAAATCTTTGGCTTTGTGAGAAGTCATCAACCTGTCAAAAAAACTAAAGCGGTTGCCACTTGGAACGAAACAGCTGACATGCATAATCATCTTAGTGTTGGAAGAGATAATTTCATGTTATTTATGAATATTGTTCCTCCATTCCCGTCAAACCGTTGCAAAATAACAACTAACAAATGTTGCCAGTCCTTCGCCAAACAAAACTTCTATCATAAATCATTTGAGTTGAAGATTTTATCGTTGAGTAATTTCTTACTCAACTTTTTTTCTATTTGCTTATTTTACCTCCAACCAGGCAACAGCTCACTCATAGAGATATGCAATATCTTAGGAGAAATCTATTTATTTTATGAACTCTCCCAATCCAATAGCCAATTGTACTCAACCTTTTTTCCATCACTTGCCATATCACGATATTACAATATCCAAAATCTAAGACATCGTATCAATATGTCGATATAATATATATATATATATATATATATATATATATATATATATATATATATATCGCCCTGCCCTAGTTCAAATCTGACGATGGCGTGACGCAAGACACTCACAATCTCGCCCTCCTTCCCTCCGAAGTCCAGGAACAACATGCGGATCCCGTCGTCCGAGGACATGCGGAGCTTCTCGAAGGAGTAGGAGAGCAGGGCCATGCGTTGGGCGAGGGCGGGTCCTCCTCCTCCTCCTCCTCCTCCTCCTCCCCCCTCCTCCTCCTCCTGTCCATGGAGGGGCTCCGCCAGCACGGAGAAGCCCTGCTCGTAGTGGACCACCAAGCGACACTCCTGGCCCTGATAGAGACAACCTGGAAGACACACGCAGGGTCCCCTGTGTTTTAGTGCTGCTGTCGGGCAAACGTTGTAGCGCTTGCTTTTGAATTCAAGGGATACGTTTTTCTCAACGTTTAAGTATACATGTTGCCTGGAACAGGTGATGCAAATACAAAGCAAATACAATCTCCACTTATTACATTAGGCCACTACTGTGCATCAATATTGAAATGATTGAAACAGTGGGACACTTTTATCTAATTTATTCTCATTAACGTGCCATTTTTAACCCAAAAATCGGACAAAAATAGCAAAGAAATGACGGCGATCGTTTAGCGGTGGAAAAAAACGTCAGCTTGAAGGAGTATTCAATCTTGTCTCCAACTCCTCAACCGATGACCCCTAATATAAATAAAGTTGGATTTGATTGATTGAACTCCGAAGGCCACCAACAGGCAGCCCCGGCCGGCCTCCTACCATCCTTAACCTTCCCCCACCACCTACAAGGTTGCAACGCGACGCCCCAAAGCACATAATGTTCGCATCACTTTCACGTCCAAAATAGACCGGCGAGCGGAGAACATACAGACCCGCTAAATATGCGTGTGCTTTGGGCTGAATACATTATGGAGGGGGTTTAGAAACAGGGTCCGCTGAAAAGAAGAGGATTCTGTTCCCTTGTTTTGGGTCTACAAACAAGAACCATGCTGTGTGTGTGTGTGTGTGTGTGTGTGTGTGTGTGTGTGTGCTTTGGGGGCGTAATGCATTATGGAGGGTGGACGCATCACTTCCTGTCTCTGTCATGCTCCTCTAATTACATTAGGAACCTCGCTGTTGTCGCGCCTCTCTTCAAGTTCGGTCTTGCCGATACCATCTCTGTGTAACTCATGGATGTCACTCGGAGCGCTAAGCGGCGCTCTCACGTCCCTTCCCACTTTACTCTGAGGCACGCGTCCCCAGGGTCCATTGACATCTGCGCATCCCACCAGCTATCTCTCTCCTACCACACGTACAAGCCTCCTCTCACCCCCCCCCCCCCCACATCTGATCTGGTCTAGCTTCTTTCTTTGTTGCCGCACAGTGTGTGTGTGTGTGTGTGTGTGTGTGTGTGTGTGTGTGTGTGTGTAGACTTGTGAGTGTTTATGTGGAATGGAGACATGGATGTGTGTGTGTGTGTGTGTGTGTGTGTGTGTGTGTGTGTGTGTGTGTGTGTGCAGGCTTGTGAGTGTTTATGTGGAACGGAGACATGGATGTGTGTGTGTGTGTGTGTGTGTGTGTGTGTGTGTGTGTGTGTGTGTAGACTTGTGAGTGTTTATGTGGAACGGAGACATGGATGTGTGTGTGTGTGTGTGTGTGTGTGTGTGTGTGCAGGCTTGTGAGTGTTTATGTGGAACGGAGACATGGATGTGTGTGTGTGTGTGTGTGTGTGTGTGTGTGTGTGTGTGTGTGTAGACTTGTGAGTGTTTATGTGGAACGGAGACATGGGGGTGTGTGTGTATGTGTGTGTGTGTGTGTGTGTGTGTGTGTGTGTGTGTGTGTGTGCAGGCTTGTGAGTGTTTATGTGGAACGGAGACATGGATGTGTGTGTGTGTGTGTGTGTGTGTGTAGGCTTGTGAGTGTTTATGTGGAACGGAGATGTGGGGGGTGTGTGTGTGTGTGTGTGTGTGTGTGTGTGTGTGTGTGTGTGTGTGTGTGTGTGTGTGTGCGCGCTTGTGACTGTGAGAATAGAAACCTGTGTCTGTGTAATGATCAATAGATGTGTTTGTATGCGTGTGTGTGTTTGTGTGCGTGTGCATGTGCGTGCGTGTTTGAAGATGGGCGTTGAACTTCCCGGTAGAGATAGCACACTGCTTCTCTAATGCTAAACTGATACTTTTTCCCACACTCAAGGTAAACGAGGACAGCAGAGTATTTGTCCAACATTGTGCTCGTTCCAAACTTTTGGTGACGGCCAACAATTAGTTCTGCCAGAGACTTTCTTTGCACTTGGCTGCCGCAGCATTCATAGTATACATTAGCAGATGGCTGGAGGAGACTTCGATCTTCGAACATTTTAACAATGTCTGAGACAACCAAGGTGTGGAAATCAGTAACAATAAATCATAAACTTAAAGTACTTAACTACGGCATTGAGGAGGGTTGATTATAAAAGCCCAGCCTAGTAATTGGTAGTTGCCACTAAAGTCAGAGTTTGCAAGAAAATCTGCACTACTATTTTGGAAACCGCCTCACACAACACACACACACACACACACACAGACACACACACACACACGTTATCTGCTCCTTCTCTCAGCCATCCAGCTCCTCATTGTGCTGCTGTCACCGCTGCTCTATAGAATGGAAATGAATGGAGAGGACTGCTGCTCCTCTCCTAGCCCTACTCCAGTATGACTGGAGCATAATACAGTCTAACACACACAATGGATATCATATATATATATATATATATATATATATATATGAACTCTAAAACACATTGTGTCATGTAGATGCTATAAGGCTACAGGGAGATCTAGGTTAATTGCGCCGTTTTCTTAGCAAGCTTTTTTAGGGTGGGTGGGGATGGAGAGAGTAGAGGGTGGGGGTGGGGGGGGGGGGGGGGGGGGGGGGACTGGAACTAGCTTGAAAAAGCAAATCTTGCATATTGTACCTTTAAAGGCTTTGAAGGTAGTTGCCATAACGACCAGTGAAAAGAAATGTTATTTAAGGACACATGGTTATTTCATGATTTTTCTTTCTTTCTTTAACATGCGTTAGGGAAATCTTCTGAGTCACTTCTAGCGCCACAATAAATGTCCTCTCTGACTTCTATTGGACTAAATGTTTCAGAAAGCGCGTGAAGGCACAGTCCCCCCCCGACCCGTCCCTGTGTGCGTATCCGAGGCAAAACACTGTTTGTTCGAAGCAGCTGCTGCGAAATCAGTGCATTTAAACGTGAGACAAGCTGCGCTACGCTAGTTGCAAAAATGCAGGCGAGCCTTCCACAGCTATTAGGGAGAAAACTTTGTGACAACGGACTTTCTTTTCTCCCTTTTTTTCATTTGGGGAGAGGGTGGCCGGGGGTGCATTTTGTTGTTATGTATCACATCCTGAAACTCTGAGAAGGTCGGCCCACCTGTTGTTGCACTCAGGCGTAGCCAGGATTTTGTAACTTGGGAATGTGTAATTATAGATAGAGATGTGGGACCCTCGGGAGACGGGAGGGGGAGACAATAGGGTTCCCGGAACACGCTGTCCTCAGAAGGAATAGTATAGTGGGGAGAGAGAGAGAGAGAGAGAGAGAGAGAGAGAGAGAGAGAGAGAGACTGTCAAAATACCAGGAATGCCACATATAATGGCTTTTCCCTTCTATTAATAGCTCATGCTTTGTCCACATCCTCCATATAGCTGAGAAATGGTTGTTTTTTTTTTGCAAATGCAAATCCAAAAGTTCATGTTAAATAATTGTGTTGAGAGGGTGTAAGTGTATGCATGCATGCATGCCCCCCACCCCCACACACACACCTGTTTAATGTTGTTGTGTTTTTATTCATATGTATTTATTGATTGTTTTTTACTGTTGTATTGTATTGCCATTGTAAAGTGTCATTCTGAAGTGCTAAATTAATTTAAAAAATATAGATTATTAGCATGTATTATTATATGCAGGCACCGAAAATAAAAAGGATACAAGCATTCATTTGTCCAGCTATTGGCTTAATAAATAGACAGG
>JAOPHQ010006112.1:30000-46510 GCA_030340625.1 Merluccius polli
CTTGATCTTCATAATCAATCAGAATGAGTAAGTATCATGATTGAGTGTTTTATTGAGTGTTTTATTTTTGTAAGTGGCAGTGCACTGTATAGATTGGCTAATGGTCAAGGTGTGTGGGCATAGAGAGCAATTGGCTTACATTGCACAGCTTCAGGATTTGTTTTTCGTTTGAGCTTCAGGGCCCAGAGGCCCCTGGGGGTACTAATCTAGCCTTGTACACAAGCGAATGAAAAGCTACTCCATCCTGGTAATTCACTACACTGAGGAAAGTTAAACTTTACGATGGAGCACACCGCCCCCAACCCATCCACTCTGAGACACACGACTCTCGTCTCCCGGCTACAAAACAATCTCTCTGGACCGGTGAAGACCGAAGACCACAGGCAGGAATCATCACAAGTACCATGAAGCAAAAACTCCTAGAAAGAAGAAAAAGTGAGTAATGGGGACCTAAATTCGACACACAAGATTAGCTGATTTGCTGACTGGATGCCAGGAGAAGAGTGGATCCCACCACCTGACAAACTGTAACAGAGGATGACACAGGGTGTGACTCCAGTGTGTCTCTACTCTACTGATAATAATAATAATAATAATAATAATAATAATAATAATAATAATAATAATAATAATAATAGGTGGAAAGTAACAAATTACAATTACTCTCATTACTGTAATTGAGTATCTTCTTTGTGTACTTGTACTTCAATTCGTAGCCGCTTGATCACAAAGGAGATGGCGACGGGTGAGTTGGAAAACACTTCTGCGGACCTAAATCGGATTTAAAAAATAACCTAGTTTTAGCTGTTTATATGTTTTTGTACTTTTTTATTGCATGGGAGAGATTATATAGCCTAGCCCCCCCGCCCCCCCCAAAAAAGTACATTTTAAATAAGAAAAAGTAGGGCAGAAATCACCATGCACTGAAAACAGTGGGAAGGGGCTGTCCTTCATGTTAAGTGATTTTATGGATTGGTATTAATCGAAATCATTCATTTCCTTTGCTCAACACTGCTAGCTAGTATTGTTTTCATGAGCCTTGATCAGTAATTTGCTGATTCGTAAGGTATCCTGACAACCCATTTTTGGGTGGATTTTTACTAATCAGCTTTTCAGGTTATTGTCTAAGTTACCTTTTAAATAAAGAACAAATGTTTCCGATTTCTTCATTTAGAATACAGTAACTAATCAAGTAGGGTTCGGGTTGAGGCAGCACAGCTAGGTGTGCTTTTTTTGTGCGTTTGTTTTCTAAATGTCTAGTTGACCAATCACATTGCCTAGTCCGAACCACCTATTGTATCATAAGGCTTATTCTACATTTTCTTTCACAGCGTTGAATGGTGGAGTCGCACATCTGATCAAGGATTGCTCCCCCAAACTACTGGTTAGATAACTTGTTTCCTATTTCCCACACACATGGTTGGTGTGTTATACTAACAATATGCAGTTTCAGACTCTGTAAGGGATGCTAAAGGTAAAGTAGCTCTTTATTTTCTTTCCCCAGATGTATGTGGAAGTGCAAAGACTGTCTGAACTTCAACATTATAAACTTGCACATTATGGATGGAGTCGTGGTTACCCATGCACATATGAACTATCCTTGTTCATTTAAGACTTGGAACGTTCTAATAAGCCATTTATAACGATGTCACACTTCTCTTCAATCTTCAAGGAATGATGAGTTGAATACCTTCAAGTGCCAGATATGCAATCACAATCAACTTTCAACTGATGAGGAATATTTGCAGCACATTGGGCCACATTTTAAAAATCATGAGACAAGACCTGCATTTGCATGCTGCTCATTCCAAACAAACATTTATGGAATGTTCTGGAATGGGAAAGGGAAAGGGGACTTGTCCAAAGAAAGGGACTTGTCCAAAGAAATTGAACTTAAACTTGCTTCTGTCTTACTTAAGTTTGAGCATGTTTTTCTAGTATCAAGTTCAGCTATTAATGAGCTACTGGGGGAGCTGTATTATTTACTTGGTGATAGTTCTGTACCATATACTATTACTATACTAGGACTTTTACTCAGTTATTGCAGGATGGTAATTGCCAAGTAGACCAAGAAATTGTGCAAGAGTGTGAAAGTTATATTATAAAAGCCATTTTGGTGTTGTAGAATCGGTAGAATATGTGCTTGACTCAAGGAATGGAAAATCGTTTCAATAAGTGCCGATACTGAAATCTTTGCAGCAAGTTTTAAACAGACATCAGACCTCTTTCCTTATCTGAGAGACATCAATTTCATATGGCACACAACCTGCACACGTACAGTGTTTCAAAACCTTCTTTGGAAATAACTGATGTCTCCAAGCTTCCCTTCTGAAAGACGATGTTGCCAGAGTTGTGAAGCAAAGGCAAAAAAACATTGATTATGTGTGCCTGGCCAAAGTGTAACGTACAATGGTTTCAACTACAGAAAGGGAATGATTGTCACACATGACTCCCTAGCTGGACTTCCTGAGTTTTGGGAAATAATCCAAATGATTATAATACAAGACAATTTGACTTTTGTCGTCATGAAGTTGAGTGCATGGTACACAGGTAACACTACAGAGCTTTTGACCTGAAACAGTCTCCCACCAAAGAAGTGAAACTACTTGAGCCACATGACTTTCCGACCCATATCCTCTTGATGACTTTAGGGGGATGCGTCTGGTCACTCTTCTGGTCAAACTTTAATGGGTTGAATGGGGCTGTTTGTGGCATGTTTTGTCACATCTGTGTAACCTATGACGGCATATCGGTGCCAAAATCTGCAAGCACAAATGAGATCCACACGCGCAACTCAAACAGCCACACACGTTGCACATAAATTATTTTTGCGAGCGCTTTCCCAGCACTTGTGCGCAGAATATCAGTGTTTCTTCAGCCTTTTTTTTACTTGCGCCGATACAAAGACAACGGCCAATCATAAAAGACGAGGATACAATGGTGATTGCGTCCGCCCACTTACTGCCCAAAAGAAAAAACACTTGCGAGCGAGCAGTAGAAGAATGATAGTAGTTGTGCGCTCAGGGATAAGGGTCATGTGCTCCTTCGGATTCTGCGCAGGCTCAAAACATGGTTTTCTCCTCGCAGGCTACAATATTATCTGCATGTCAGTGCTGTGAAAGCGCTCACAAAGATAATATGCATGCGCGGCTGTCTGAGTTGTGCACAGCTCCTTTACATCCGTGCACGTGGATCTTAATTGCGCTTGTGTTTTTTGGCACTGATATGCCGTCATAGTAACCCACTAATATTTTATTCTTCCTGTGCTAACCTTCAGATTGCTGACAATGGCTGGGAGCAGCTCAGTGAGACTTCTAGTCATCCTCTCCGATGACAACAAGATGAAGGTAACTCTACCTTGAGGAATTCCTGGATCCGTGGATGACCTCATTGAGGAGGTGAAGGCTGCCTGTCAATTAAAAGGAAATTTCCGTCTGCAATACAAGGACGTGGCATTTAATGAGTTTGTCAATTTGACTTCCACGACGGACATTACTGATCTCAGCATAATCTGCGTAATTTCCTTGGAGACCAACTCCACAGTGACCCCCATCCTCTCACCGCCTGCCTCTCACTCAACTCCACTTGGTGAGGACTCCCTTTCCATTACATGAGCAGATACTGATGATACCTATGACACCTCATGGTCAGCACCACCCTGGTCATCCTCAGGGTCTGCGTCGCCATCCTTAAGTTCAGCAGCATCAAAGTCAGTATCAGGGAGAAGTCAGCTGTGGCCAAAAGTCTTCCCCATTCCAGGTTTCTCTTATGACACAGAGCTTCAACTGGAGAAGGGGAATGCCGACTACAAGGCAGACCAAAAGGCTTTGACAGTTAGTTCAAAGATGAAATCTGACTGGCTAGACTATCAGAAGTAATGTACAAGTTCAAAGCTTACCCAGATGATCTCCAATTCAGTGCAGTTGCAGAGGCATTGGTAAAAGCGCATTCCCAGTCTGAAAGAACCTGGGCCCTCATTTATTAAGAGTTCATAGAAAAAGTTCTAAATCCTATTGTGTGCATGAAATGTAGAAAGTTTGTACGCACAAAAAAGTTGGGATTAATCAAGTGGTTTTGGGCTTGTCGTACGCACACCGGTGCGCAATTTCCCTTGATAAATACCAGTCGTTCTAAATCCTTATGCTCGCGCCCGCTTAGTTCATTGCCATACATTTACGCCCATAAATTACCATATATGTTCACAAAACATCCTCTTTAACGCCGCTGAAGATCCATGGGTGCCCAGAACTGTCCGTTAATTCACTTTCGCCAAAGCAAAGGATGATGCCTACCCGCCTAGGAAGGTGAAAAAGCAGAGGAAGGCTGAGGCAAACTTTCAGCTGGTGAGACCCCAGACAGCCTTGAGAAGGAACGAGAGCTTCTGAATGAGGAAAAGAAGCTAAAGAACGATTAAACCGTCGGCGAGAAAATGGAATGGACCTTTGCATACAGAAGACAGGAAGTGGTAGATCAGAAACCAGGGGTTGCACTTCTTCTGTTCTGTAAGCTGCCCCTAATGTAGTTTTTTTTATTTTTCAGATAAATGCAGAGTTTCTCCGTATCACCCTGCTATCACAGTTCCTATCTCAGCTGGACAGACACTCCAACTGCCTCCTCAGCATTTTCAAAACCAAAGGAGGAGCTATGGGACAGAAGATCAGTGGGGCAATACAGATTTTGGACCAGGTACAGCATTATTTTGAATGGGTACAATATCAATATAGTCATTCATTGTCACTAAGAACTAAGGCTGTCAAATTTACATTCGATATTAGAATATTCTTAGAATATGGGAACAAAATTAACATTCAAATTGATTAATTAACAAAAATTAACATTCTAATATGTAATATGTGTGCTGAAGATTTTGACTTGTATCTTGACAGCCCTACTAAGAACTGTATAGGCTGTCAGCCAAATGTATTATGTACAATGTATTGTAAATGGTCTTACAGGATGTGGACGCTCATACCAGAAGACAATATATCCTGAAATCTCTCATTTACATGGGCAAAGACCCGGACCTACTGATCAAACAATACACGGTAATATTCTCTTGGGTTAATTCCACAATTATGTCATGTATAATCATAATCTTAAATTCAAAATCAATTCATTTGACAATGCCATTTCTGTATATTCTATCCATGCATTTAGCAGGCTCGCGCAATCTTCTCACCTTTTTCACCCCTAACCTGTTTGCATGCCTGATTCAGACCTGATATTACATAGACCCAATACATAGAGGAATGTGGTTTCTCAGTGCCAATTCATTGTGAGAAAGCCTTACCAGAATGCTGTCACACCAGCACTAGGAGAAAAAAAATCAGTTCATGTGTCTTTCTCACAGACACATGCACATACAGATTAATATACAGACGGACAGATAGATGGACACAGACAGACACAGACACGTATACACAAACAGATGTGCATGCATACACTGACACGCAAACATACATCGAGATTTTTACTACTTTACAAATTCAAAGGCATTCACTTGTCCTTGCATACAAAATAATTTGAATTGCACTTGATGGCATGTAAGCTAACTACTACCTCTGAACGACCGGAATGGTCTAAACATAATGTTCAGTGTGTAAACTGCATATTTATCTAGGATGAGAGATACTGCTCATGTTATGTGTTTTTTGCTGATCCACAGTGATTAGTTTGTACCCAGTTTTTTCATGTCATATTGGTATTAACGGCAGTTATTGTTCTAGAACTGATATATATATATATATATATATATATATATATATATATATATATATATATATATATATATACACACATATGTATATATATATACAGTTATATTATATTATTGTGATTTTTGTTTACTTGTTTTAACACCAGACAATGGGAAAAAGTTGCATCATACAATTCTAGAGACTGCCTATCGTGAGGCATATTTCCAAAAACAATGCACATCACATGTCAGTCAATCTTCTTGACTTTCATTTCAGCAGCATCATTGGGAGGGTTTAATGGGAAGGTCACATGCTACTGTTGATGCAATATACTTCTTGTATGCATTTAATGTAAAAAAATGATAAACATACTTGTGGAGTGTGTGTAGCTGATAGCTGGTTTACAGCCTCACCTGGCCAGAGTCAGACTGGTTAGACTCTGGAGCTGGGTGGGGCTGCACACCTGTAGTGCAGAGTAATCAAGGCAGACAGGATAAACTAGCTATTATCACACACACTCTGCATTCCAATACCACTGCATTCCAATACCCATACTACCATGCTATTTAGTATGCCAGAAAAATGTTGAGTATGTCCCAATACATAGTATATCAAATGCAGTATGCCAAAAGTACCATGATGTCCTACTACACCCGGTCACATTTTGCAGTATGCAAGCCAGCATGCTTTTCTGGCTATTCTGACCCACAATCCTCTGCGCAGCTCTATATGAGCAAGAGGGTCAAAGTTCAAGGCGCAATGTGATGATGAAGTAGTATGTCCCAATTGTATGCATACTGCATACTACACTACGTACTTTGTAAGGGCAGCTGCAGTATGCACTAAAAGTAAAAAGAAAAAGTATGCGATTTGGAACGCAGCCGGTCGCTGTCATGACAGCATGTTACACCGCCTTTTCCAACTACCAACCAACTACAACCTGTGTCTTGTGTCGGAGGGCCCCAGTGAAAGCCACTTATGTGGCGTGTGGCAGGGAAGACTGCTACAATACTGTTTCATTTCAAAAATATATATGTTTTATTAGATTCAGGAAAATGCGAAAAAAAAAATCACGATACTTCAGTGATTTTTTTTTTTTTTTAATTTCCCCACCCCTACTTGGATATGTTCTGTGCAAGATCCCAGCGGGGACAACCAACATGAGGAAGACATAGCAGAGAGAGATGAAGAGCAATAGGCAGGGTTTTGTTGTGTCAATAATATGGAAGAGGAAGGTAACGAGTGAGAGATGGAGGGAAAAAGAAGGGAACAATATAGAGAGGACAGTATGTACGGGGAGATGGGAAAATCATGTAAAAAGTGAAATAACGTGAAATGCTAGATCGCTCTCTTTGTGTTCATATAATAAATACTGTAAAAACTGCTTCAAATAAAAATCCATTTCATGTTTTTTTTTTTTTTCTATTTTATGTGGCCTGGTGGAGATAAGTGGTTAAAATTGTATAAATGGTCAATTTTACCCTTGTCTTTATTTTCTTTCATAAAACTGCCATCGGAGCTCATTGTGAAATGTAAGGTTTGTGTGTTTATGAGAAGATACACATCTACTGTGGCAATAGGATTGCTTGCAGTGGTCCTGAAAGCTTGTATTACTGTGAGGATTTATGAATTCAGTTAAAAGTTCACAATAACACAATTTGTTTCCTCTTTCCTCATTTTTTTCCATTCGAGTTTCATCTCTATCTACGCCTCTCTTGCACCCTCCTAAACACACACACACACACACACACACACCCCAACACACACACACACACACAAACATCTACTTTCATCTTTCATTGTGGAGAGAGACTTATCTGCAGCCCAGCTGAAGGAATCCAAAGCTGCTCTTTGAAGTTACGTTTCAGCCAATTACATGTCAGGATTTTAAAGTTCATGGGTCATCTGTTAAACATTATGTTAAGCATGTGTTGCTAAGTAACGGTATAGGTCTTCATTTTATGGCAGGAGCAATCATGTAAGGTGTGTGTGTGTGTATATATATAAATAATAATATGGTATGTAATAATATGGTTGGAAACCTGAGCAGGTACACAAACATGAATCCCTACCTTTCCTGCCAGCCACCCCAGGTGTCGTATGGCTTTGCTGCCTGAAACACCTGCCCTGGTGGTGTTATGGACGAGCTCCGCCAGGCCTCGCTAGCATAGGGAAGCATTGCATGGAACAGGTTAGAGAGCATACGAGAACCACTATCTCAGGTTACACTTTATGTTACAGTGTAATGGCACAAGTATGTACTGTGTGATAAGCATGTAACAGTATGTCCTTCATATGTCATAACGTTATGGAACAGTGTGCAACTACACAGTGTGGTAAAGGGTTAGGGGTTAAGGTTAGGAAGAGGTGAAAAAGCGAGTTGCACACTAGGTTAGGGTCCTTAACATTATTACATCTTAAGTACACGCTGTTACAGGTTGTTACATCGTTTATTACATATCTTATTAACTCATTGCATCTGCAAACTATTAATGATGATTACTAATTAATTAATTAATTAATTAATTAATGTGCTATCGTGGCTCATTTGTATCCACGCGTGACTGAATGAACTAAAGGCTGAGGTCAGAAACGAGATGACAATGGAGAAGTTGGGATTTGGGATTCATTATGTGGGACACAGACAGCGACATCAACACCGACTGGTAAATACATCAAACCACTCCTGAGGCCTAACGCCTCAGCTCTTTAATCCGACAAATTTTTGTTGATCTACAAAACAAAATGAGCGATGTCGGCGGATGTGAAAGAGGCCAGCGGCAAACTGCTTTGATCATCGGAGGCAAGCGAGCAAATAAAACAAACAAATATAAAACGGGGGCGTGGGGGGGGGAGTGGCAGTGGTGGATACATTTTGAGGTATACAGCCAAAACGCAAAGCCACTCGGGCCGGCGGGATGAGGACGCAGACTTCCACCCCTGTCCCCCCCCCGTGGAGGTGTACCTGGGTGAGTGCGGAGGTGTACCTGGGTGAGTGCGGAGGTGTACCTGGGTGAGTGCGGAGGTGTACCTGGGTGAGTGCGGAGGTGTACCTGGGTGAGTGCGGAGGTGTACCTGGGTGAGTGCGGAGGTGTACCTGGGTGAGTGCGGAGGTGTACCTGGGTGAGTGCGGAGGTGTACCTGGGTGAGTGCGGAGGTGTACCTGGGTGAGTGCGGAGGTGTACCTGGGTGAGTGCGGAGGTGGCGGCGTGCATGGCGGAGAACCAGGCCAGGGTGGAGGCCCGGTCGGGGCAGCGTAGCACCAGGGTGTGTCGGGCGTCGGAGGAGTGCAGCTCCACGTGTCTATGGCCACAGGGGAAGACGAGAGCAGAGCGGTCGCAGTTCAAACGAGGTGCTCATGGAAACGGTGGCCCATGAGACATGATGGTTGTGGTCAACGTCAATTTTTGGTTTCGGGACAGGACTTGAGGGCCTTTGTTAGTCTGCTTATCATAATTTATGATCAAAATAGAGTCACTCCCTGTTTCTTAGTTTGAGTTTAGTTGATTTGTATTGCTATTTGTTTATTGCAATTTGCATTGTAAACATGAATGTACAAGATTCATTGGTTGTTCTTACATTAGTAACAACAGATTTCTACAATTCTTTTCACCAGACAAAAGCAAAGATGAATTGGTCCATTATGGCATGCATGTTAAATCCTAAGTCTTGTGAAATCCTTACTCTACCGATAGCGATTTACTGTTGCACTTTCTTCTACAGGTGCAACAACAAGTTACTTTTTTGTTATTTGTAAGTCACTTTGGACAAAAGCGTCTGCTAAATGCCCCTAAATGTAAATGTTATTTTTTGAATAGCAGAATAACAGACCTGCTGCTGTGAATAACAGACCGTTGCTATGGAGGCTATTTCCAACCGTACAATCTAACTTTTGCTTTTTTGCAGAAGCAATAACATCATATTCAAATCAATTAAATCATTTTTTGCTGTTATATTTTGTGTCAAATTATTGATTTCTTTAGGAAGTAGCAGTATAATAAGTGGGATAAGGTTAAATAAGGTTTATTTCGCAATAATGACCAGCTCACTGTACATTATCCTTTACATAAGGAATCAGAGCAAGGCATACGAGTATGTCTTACTTTGTAGCGCAGATTAAGAATCAAAATACTCAGAGACGGATGCTGGCTAGATACTCGCTACAGCCAATATCTAAACTTTCCACGAGATTCAGGAAAACAAAACTACATAACACTGCGGCCAGCTGTAGTAAGAACTAGCATTACATAAGACTTGCCTAACACAAATGGAAAAAAGTTTAAGGGTTAAATAAACACAACCTTCCCCCTGACAACTGTGTTGTCAGGGGAAGCCTGACTAATAAACAGTGCATGGGTCCTGTTCTAAATATCAGTCATGGGACTACTTACAGGGTATAATTTTGGAAAGCCCCTTTTTACCAGCATGAACCTCATGGCAAAACCCCTACTAAAACATGACAACATCGAGATAAACGAATGGCCCCCCTGCCAGAGACTGTAATACGTAGCAACGCTGCAGCGTGGAGACCCTTAAAGGAATGGCCTCGGTGCTGTAAATTAATCTGGGCATGTCTGAAAAAGCACCTTATAAGGTCTATTCTCCTACTTTTCTACGTATTAACTGTCAAATACGTGCCATACATTGCAGCCTACACACTGACTATATATTTAACAATGATTCTGCAGCAACCTTCCTAAAAGGTTTAAAACACGAAAAAAACGATTCAATATATATAAATATAAAAAACTAAAAGCTAAAATAAAATAAATAAAAGACGTTATTTTGACTTTCTCGAGTGGAGCCGTGAGCGATGCCCTGGTCATTGTTGCTGTAGGGGCTGAACGCTTAAAAGAAAATAGAAAAATGGCTGACTCAGACGCTTAAAACACTCGACAAAGTAAAAGTGGCTCCCCGACCTCCATCGCCCACCCCCCTTTTCATCCCAATGTGTAATTACTCCAAGACTCTGCAAGGAGGGAGAAAAAAGGGGAGAAAAAGGGAGAAAAACATAAACATAATTCACATGCATCCGATTTTCCCTCCGCTGTGTGCGCTGTGTGGGAAAGACCCTCTCTCTCTCTCCCCTCTCTCAGATGAGCTCCAGGTGTTCATGGGCCCAAAATAGCTTTCAAGAGGGGGGAGGCGAGGGGGGGGGGGGGGAGGCAGGGGGGGGGGGTGATTGAGGAGGTTGGACCGGGCTGGGCACGTTGGACTTCTGTAGTGTGTGTGTGTGTGTGTGTGTGTGTGTGAGTGAGAGGAGTGTGTGTGTGTGTGTGAGAGGAGTGTGTGTGTGCATGCGTGTGCATGTGCGTGTGTGTGTGTGTGTGTGTTGGGGGGGGGGGGGGGGGGGGCTGTCAATGCTGGTGCTTGTCCCAGAGCGGGAGGGTCGACTGCTGGGTGTGTGGGGGGGAGCAAGCTCAAGAGGCTTTGAAAGGTACAAGTAAGTACTGGAAAAACGACAGCAAAGCCGCCATTTATCACAGAACCCTTTCGAAATCCACGACACAGTGGACTTCATTTAGTGCGCGCGTAGAGAGAGAGCAAGGTTTACATGTCCTTGACACGTCTCGCAGCTCAGAAACGCGTCGACACCGGGCAGCAGCAGCAGCAGCCGAGGTTTCTTCAAAACCCATAGATCGCCACTCGCGTGTCGTCCGTTCTCCCCTCTTATCGGCCGACGCTTGTGTTGTGCCCTCTGTGACCTTTCCCTCACTTTTTTCACGGCGGTGCGCAAGGTGTGTAGGGACGAGAACACAGACACACTTGACTATATTGTAATGTCAATGACGCCGCTCTGAGGCGGTACACTACGATACGTCGGCACGTCCCTTCTGGATACGTTTTTTTGGCAGCGTTTGAAAAAAAACAACTTCTGGGCTATGTTTACCCTTAAGTGAGCACTAAATCTAACCATCTAAATAGCATGAGAAAAAGTCAAACAGTGGCATCATTGTTTAGATAAGGCCGCATACAGACGTTCGACGACGTCAATGCCGAGTGGATAGAGATATTGTCAAGGCGAGACGATTTTTTTTCGACCGATGAT
The DNA here is from genome assembly GCA_030340625.1 of Merluccius polli. NCBI lineage: Eukaryota > Metazoa > Chordata > Actinopteri > Gadiformes > Merlucciidae > Merluccius > Merluccius polli. Next base: position 41,746 of record JAOPHQ010006112.1, read on the forward strand.
AAGTAACTTGATAGAAAGGACTTGATCCCAAAGTAAAAAAAAGATATAAAAAAAAGATAAAAGGATATTCAAAACATTTTTCTTTCACTCTCCTCTACCAGTCCCCCCCCACCTTCCCTCTGTCTGTCCTCTCATGTCAGTGTCTCGTATGCTCATCCGTCTGCTCTCCGCTCCTGTTCTCCTACGTCCCACTCTTTTATTTATCCTCTCTTCTCTCCTCTCCTCTGTAGTTCGCCTCAACTCTTACGTCATCTCTTCTTCAGCTCCCCCTGCGCCGCCAAATAAACCCCCGGTATCTTCATCAGCTGCCTGTCACTGTATGCTCAGGGGTGCGTGCGCTCAGACGTCAACGCTATTCCTCGGAGAGATGTGGAACGCCGCTAATTATACGAGAGGCAGAAAGACAAGACGCACTTCCCTTTCCCCCCCGTTCTTCTCGGCTCACAGGCTCAACCGAGCGCGTTTACCCTTTTTTGGGCCGCTCACACCCCTGCCACTGTCTAATGTTTACATGAACATGAAACAAGGAAGCGCGGTTCGAATATAAAAGCGTCTAGAGTCTAACGTGATTTCGTTAAGGCGAAAGTGTCACCTACATGTAGAAACTGAAAATAGAAGGCGACAGTCGACATTGGTTTTCTCCCTTGGCCTCGAGGGAGGAAACCAATGTCGACTGTCGCTTTCTATTTTCAGTTTTCACTGACAAGAAGATGTGACAAGAAGACGTGTGAACATCCAAGGCGCCGGGGTAAAGTTTGTGTTTTTTCAGTGAGGCAAATCTTTAGACATTGATCATGATAAACGCTGACCGAGCATAATTGTAGCCTAGCACAGCAAAAGTGAACTGAAAATAATGACAGCACAGCAAAAAAAAATTAAAAATACACGATAGCCAGTAGTCAATTGGTAAATTAAACTTCCTTAAACAACATGTAAATCACGGAGATTAAATCATTGCTTGGCTTAAGCAGCAATGCTCCTTGGCAGAAAAAAATATAATCCACTTGGTTCAGGTGTAACAAATAAATCTTTAACTACATTCTGTACTTCAGCTCCAAAATAAAATATGTTTGATAGAAAGTTTAAACAGAAGCTGAGCTGACGCTTTCATAGAAATGAGTCCTGACCTGGCCATCATATCTGAATCAGATACCACGCGAGATGCATCTGGCTAAGGAATTATATATAAATCATTTAGGAATTCAATCCATGTTTTTCAAAGATAATGAATGGTTCAATGGATGCCTTGGTTGCCTTGGTTTCTACTCAGTCAATCAAGTCACATGACTCACATAACATAAAAACACATTGTGCTAAACCACAGGTGATGAAAAATACCTTAACAAAAACTGTTATTCTTGTCAGATTCCCCCACATATTACTTAAACGTGTGCCTGTTTCATTGCAACAGAACTATGTTACCATATAAATTGGAATTGGCAAGACTGCAGCACGAACACATTGTGTTTTATTGCCCGTTTTTTTCTCCTAGTAAAATACATTTGCCATAAATGATGCCAACAGCATCTCTCGAGATGTCTTCTCATCGTGTGTGCTTGTATATGTGTGTGTGTGTGTATTTGCTGTGGCAAGTATTTACGTTATTTTGCTGCACATTTAAAAGTGTTTAGCAAATCCCCGCCGGGCCGCGCAGGCAGAGGAACTTTGAAGTGGCTTCAGCTCATTGTTGCAACGTGACTTTGATGTCGTCTCATCAACTGCTGGGTTCTTCCGCTGCGTGGGTAACGGCTCGGCTCGACTTGCTTGGCTTGGGATTGGGTTTCCATTAGGAAAAAAGTTGTGGATAGTACCTGGCATCACCTCGGTCGAGGTTCCCGAGCCGATACTAAAAGCAGACCACTGCAGCAGACCACTGACCGGTCAGAGAGATTCAGTCACTAAAATCGTCAGCCCCGCAAGCAGCGGAGAATGACGGTGGATGCGAGCGGAGCAGAGACGGTCGTTACCTGGATGTAACTCCAATTCTATGAGTACGTTGCGTAGCCAGTTAGCTGTGAAGTTGACAGCTTGGCAGTGAATGTACAGTGGGTTTGTCAGTGAATACAAGGCAGGAAGGTTCAACACCTCCACCAACCCGGTTTCTGTGAGTTTGTGTCGCGCTGCATCGCTATGACGATCAGCTAAGAATCCTGCCTCCGCTGAGGGCGTGCCATCTGCAGTGGAAAACGAAGCACTTGGTACCAAAAAGCGAGCCGAGTAGAGTTGAGCCGAGCAGTACCATGTAGTGGAAACTCAGTGGAGCCTTTTTTCTAACATCACTCGACCTGCAGCAAGGGCACACACACACACACACAGACAAACTCACAGACACACGGAAGGCAAGCAAGCATCCACACATGCAAGCCAGCTCATACGCACACACACACACACACACAACACACACACACACACACACACACACACACACACACACACACACACACACACACACACACACACACACACACACACACACACACACACACACACACACACACACACACGGGCTGGGGAAGATCAGGAAGGATGGGACCAAAACACTGGATGGCTCAGAAAGCGTTCCAAATTGCAAGAAGCAAGTTACATTTAAATTTAATTCACTTTCCGTCGCATACTTTTTGGATGAATTGATGATTTAGTGAATCCCGTTATTGTAACTTCTCCATGCTAATTGGGTATTTGGTTGTTGCGCGGCTTCATTAAGTTTAGCAAAACAAAAACAACAGGGCAACGAGGCCGAGAGTGAGTGAGGAGATTTGAGTTGATGTACATATTCAGTTAACTAGTGAGATGAAAACGAAAAAAAGAAACGGAAGAAACAGAAAACGAAAATATAATACACGCCAAGAAACTGTCCCTCTGGAAAATGCATGATAACGATTATAAGATTATTCTGATGGACCTTATCGACATGGCGGTGTGCGTCCAGTGTGCTGTGTGCGCTTCCCACCTTTTGTCGGGGGTCCACCACGGTCAGACGACCCGAGTGACGTAGCACATCTTGAGGGGTATGCAGCGCCTGTCGCCCTGCAGGGACAGAGACCTGGGCGGGGGGGGTGAAGAGGCCCGGCGAGTCCCCCGCAGGAGTCTGGAAGGGGGGGGAAGAGCCCAGCCTGGGCGACTCGGGCGGAGGCGTCTCCCAGCCGATCTCCGACACCGGGGATCCTTTCTTCACGTAGGGCGTGGCCTCGCGCATGTACTTCACTGTAAGGGAGAAGGAGGCTTCAAATTAACAGTTGGGAACGTTCCTCTAAACCTTCCTAACTTTTCTCTAAAATGTCCAAACGTTTTCTTTAATTGCATCGTAAAAGCCTCCATGCTGCATCTCATTGAATCACAGAGATGTGGCGGGTTATGTAATGCATAGTAATTATTATAAACAACATTTACACATTAAAGTAATCATTTCCACAACCTCGAGGTTGCCACAAACCATTATTTGCTCTTAATCTCTTGTACTTGATGTGCAGCATCAAACTGTATGAGGGCGGTTGGCGGGGGGAACAATTTCACGATAAAGAACATAACTGGAATATGTATGTTTGTGTCGTCTCTCTAGTGCACCACACACTTGATAAACATGCAATCCCGTTATCAATTTGTATATGGTAAATGTACTTTTTTTACATAACACTTTTCTAACCCTGTGGCCACTCAAAGCACTTTACATTTAGCGCCTCAAACTCACCCATTCATGCAGCCAGTCACACACCCATTCATACGACGACAGCGGCGTCAAGCATGTAAGCGAACAGCCAGCCATGCAGGGGCAACAGCCACTAACCCATAAATGATATGCATAGGACAGTATAACCATAGGACATCATCTATCTATTCAAGCCTGCCATAGTTGACAGGCATGACGGACACATTCACACATTGTAACCGACATAACGTGTAGTAGGGACTGCTCTCTGGTGTGGCGGTAAGGAGGAAGGCAGAACATCTTGAACGGCCAGAGACACTTCCAGTGTGCAAACCCCCATTATAAAACCTATTTTTGAACTGAACCAAAACTAGTTCAACTCGCTGCCTCGGCGCATAAGGCGGTGACTTTTATTTTCCGAACCTGGCATTTTCCTACTTCGCCAGCAATTTCCTACTTTTACCAGATCTGGAAACGAGAGTCGGGAATAGGATGCCAAATGCAAAAAAAAAAAATACAGAGAAAGAAATAATGCGACGGCTTTTTTGTTTTGTTCGGTTGCCCTAAATTCTCTGGGTTTTCCCAGAATGCCCTGGTTGTTTAATTGGCATTTCCCAGTGTACTTGCCAGTTATAATTGGGATAATGCCGGTGGCATTTGAAAATCCAGTGCGTAATCTATTCCCCTGGGCGGGGGAGGGGGCAGCACAGCGCTGTAGTGAGAGTCAGTATATAGTAGCAGTAGGGCTGCTGAACGATACGGTAAGAAATAATCACATTGTGATTTTTACGGATATATATTGCGATTGCAATGTGATTCACTATTAGTTGGTATTATCATTTTTGCATCAAAATTTTCACTGACAAATCTACATCTTACATCTGGAGAAGCTCAGGGCATCTCTGCAGCACTACATTTATGGTTATAATCATTTAGATTTACACAATTTTACCCATATACAAAAATGGCAGCTCCTGCGATTTAGATACTGCACTTGGCTATATTGCGATTGCGATAACATTTTCGATTCATTGTTCTGCTCTAAGTGGCCGTCAGTACAAACAAGCCCCCAAGGGCCAACCTGCAGGCCAGGTGATAGACTGGGGGATGACAGGTTGA
>JAOPHQ010006113.1:2500-46932 GCA_030340625.1 Merluccius polli
GCACTTGAATGTATGTTGCCATGGGTTACATCAGTATCTCCCACAAATGAAAACAGCATTTCCTCCACCCATCCCCACAAGGACAGTGGTGTGAGGTCTGTCTGTTTCCCCTCCCGCTCCCTTCGCTTGCATCATCCTTGTAGGACCCTCCTCCTTGTATTACATGGATGTGAATCTTATTTGGCCAAATAAATGTGAATCTATTCAATTCTCATTCTCATTTAAATTGAATGTGGATCTTGTATATGTTATGATTCAGATTGTGATTCAGACATTGATGCGTGTTGCAGTTCTATCTCAAGCTGTAGCTCTCATACAGATTTGAATCCCAATTTGAATTGTAATTCGAATTCTGATCTTCATACCGATTCTGATTCTTGATTCTTGACCCCCCCCCCTCTATCTCTCTTTCAGCCCAGCTTCGCTCGGTGCAGGAGGAGATGGACAGCCTGGAGGAGGAGAAGGAGAGCGAGCTGGCCGAGGCCCAGGAGGAGCTCCGCGTGGCCCAGGAGGAGGTGGTCCTCCTGCAGCAGGGGGCGGAGGAGGCGGCGGCGGAGCGGGAGAACGACATCGCCTCCCTGCAGGAGGAGCTGTGCCGCCTGCGGGCCCAGATGGAGCGGCTGGGCGAGGAGACCCAGGAGTACGAGCTGGAGATCACCACCCTGCGGGCCGAGATCAGCATGAAGAGCCAGCGCAGGGACGCCGAACGGAGGGAGGGTGAGCGCCAAGTAGCCGGGGGAGGGAGCGTGACCAGTAGCCGGGGGAGGGAGGGTGACCAGTCGCCAGGCGAGGGAGGGTGACCAGTAGCAGCCAGAGCACTTTAGAAAGAAGATGATAAATGGCCGCAGCTCTTTGGAGCAGGGGCTTGTCCGTGGGGGGTCCCCGGGGTTGGCCCCAAAAATGTCTTTATTTTTGTATTGGCAGCCCCAAGTGCCACCCATACTAAATCTGGCGTATAAATAAAATACGTTCATTTTGCGAAAGTATATATTTCTGCCCGGCGCCTGCCTCCCCTGCACGAGTTTGTGCCAACTCGAAACGATGACAGAATGATAGATACAAACGAATAGATGAACGGGAAAAAAAAGAAGATTGAGGGCACCGCCGGCGAGCGGGAGTCGAGCGCCGAGACGTTACACGGACACCCGCTCCTCCCATCGGTTTCAGACTCGCCGCCGTTTAGAAAACGTAGCTACATTGAAATGCACGCGTCCAGATTCGACGCTCATCGCAAGTCATGTAAACAGCCTCCGGCAAGCGGCGCACACACCGAGCGCGCCGAGGCTGGCTGTTGCACGCAGCACTGCGGATTTACATTCTGTACACCCGGCGATAAAATGCAAATGATTGCAGACAAGTCTGTGTCGGCGCGCGGCGCGGTGCTGCTACGGGAGCTGAATTTCAGGGTAGCGTCCCGCTGTGCGGCACATATAAGTCAGTCTTGTAGTTTTAGTAAATGTTATAAATTACAAATGCGCATGTAATGCTCAGAGTCTCCGAAGTCTCAATAATACAGAGGAGCGGTGTTTTATGTGTAACAGACAGAGAGAGAGAGAGAGAGAGAGAGAGTGTTTGTAACAGAGAGAGATAGAGTGTGTGAGTGAGTGTGTGTGTGTGTGTGTGTGCTTATGAAATACCAGGCACATAAAGTCACCGTGAGGCGAGGCAGCGAAGGCTTTGCTGCTCCTCGGCCTCATATGCCATACACGTGCCATCATCGCGCTGCTGCATTCTGGGAGGTGGGAGGTGACGTAGGGTTGGAGACGGCCAGTGAGGGGAGGAGGCTCCAGCCACAAGTGTGCTGCTGAGTCCGTTCGAACCTAGCTGTGTAGAAAAGGGTCAAAGGTTAGGAAGAAATGACAAATCCTGCCTGTCGGTCATTACTCTATTCAAAGTGCATAGAGTAGAATAGACTAGGATGGAATAGACTAGAATAGGAGAGCGTTATTTTCCAAATGTAACCTTGAATACATGATTTCAATCCTTGCCATATGTGAAATGACTACATCTATGTAAGCTAAATGTTGAATTCACTGTACAACATTGTATTCACGGACCGAGTCAAGTTCTGTGGTTGTACAGCATTCAGTGCATTAGAATATGACTGACTTGAATGTATTCTGTCTGTCTGCCTATCTCTCTGTACCCCCCCCCTCTATGTCTCTCTCTCTGTCTCTCTCTCTCTGTCTCTCTCTCTCTCTCCCCAGGTGACGTGGGCCTGCTGAAGGACGAGTGCAGCACCCTGAGGGAGGAGTGCCAGGCGCTGAAGGAGGAGAACAGGCAGCTCTCGGAGAGACTGCAGCTGCTGCACCGGCAGAGGACGAGGTCAGGGGTCGGCGGCCGGCGTTGCTCATCAGCGTGCTTACAGGGGGATGGAAATGTCTCTGGATCAGCGCCAGAGACCTAATCATTTACCTCGGCTCCTATTTTGAAATAATTGGCCACCTGTTGAACACACTGGCTGAACCGGGCGACGCGGAGAGATAGATTGGGTGGGGGGGGGAGAAAAACGAGGCACAGGGGCGATTGTGATGGGGGAAAAAAAGCTATGAAATGTTTACCTTGGCTTTCAGCACCTTTTGGGGGATTTTTTTTTTCATTTTCTAACATCAGTAGTCTGCCCATGACTTATGATCTTTGGCTCTTCAAGCTTTCAATACATTTTTTTCCTTCATCATCTGCACACGTCCCCTGCGGTAGGCCTCTGAGTTATTATGACTCTAACGGCATTAATTAAAAGTGAAGAGATACGCACTCAAGAGCACTCGAAGTGAAGTAACAACCTATTCGTTAATGCAAAACCCTTGGCCACTTGGCTAATGAATAGTACATAGCGCGGATCCGCGGAAGGGAAACGCTACCCGCAAACGCTTTCCCCTTTGCTACCGAGCGGTTAACCCAGAGCTACGGCTTGGCGAGCGAATTCGGCGGTAACGTCCAAGAAAAAAAGACACATCCCGTCCCGTTTCCTAAACAACGGAGGAAGCTTATCTTCAACCTGTCCGTCTCCTCCTGTTGTACCATCTGTCGAAGGCACTTATCCCCTTCCCTCCCATCGCCGCACAGCTCCAGCAGCATCTACCTCTCGCTGAAAGAGGAGGACGCCGACGAGGAGGAGGAGGAGGAGGAGGCGGAGGGCGGCGGCGGCGCAGACCCCGAGCGCAAGCAGACGGAGACGGCCTCGGAGGCGTGCGCCGCGGAGAGCTACATGACCATGATGGCGCAGACGGAGGTGGGCCCCGGCGGCGGCGGCAGGCGGGTGGATGCCTCCATCCAGAAGAACATCTCCTTTGATGGGAAAGCAGGCACGCCGATGGGCTGGAACGGAGGCCTCGGCGAGATCTACTCCCTGCGAGAGCAGCTGAAGCAGGCGGAGGAGAAAGCCCTGCAGGTCCAGAGAGAGGTAGCAGCAGCGACGGCGATGCGGCCGGTGTGGTGCAATGTTTATGCTGTATAGCCGTCAGCAAAGAAACCACACTTATGTTTGTCGGTGTGTTACCCTGTCCTGCACAGAAAAAGCGACTGACAAAACATAGTTGTAGCCATAGCTGTATGTATGCTTGCTGAAATCTGCTATCATTAGATAGATAGATGGCCAGATAGATAGACGGATACTTTATTAATCCCAGAGGGGAAATGACGGCGTGATTTGCAGCTGGATATAGTGTCGTATCAGGATTGTAATAGCCTTCTCTCTTCACCAATAGATAGTATTTCATCACAGACGTTTTAATTGGGTAACCAAAGGGTTTTTATAAATATATATCTCTATATATATATATATATATATATATATATATATAAAGACTATTGATTGGATGTCACGTCTCACTATGAATATGTCAATAAGCAGACTGCTGCTAGAAGAAGGGAAGGATTGACCCGACTCTTGTGTTGTCGTTCAGTGTGACAGCGTGAAGACCGAGCTGCAGGAGCTGCAGGTGCTGTACGACAGCAGCCAGCAGGAGAAGGCGGGGCTGGAGGCGGAGCTACAGCACTGCAAGGCGGAGCTGGAGAAACTGTTGGGCGGAGCTCAGGTGGGGGCCTTATAAGAGGGTGGCCATTATACACCGCCCAATAAGAGAGGCGTGATAGAAAGAAAAGATAAGAAAATGGATTTATAACGAATGATGAAATTATGTTGTCACAGGGTAATGCACAAATATCAAAGCGTGTGTTTTGAATCAATGTTGTTTTGTAACACTTACAACAAGCATTTTCCAAAACTACTAAGTTGACAGATACATTTAAATTGCCAGATACATTTCAATATCACACATATTGAATATCAGCTTGTCAAAAGCGTACATTATTAGAATAACAAGAACAAGAACAAACAAATAAAACAGAAAACAAATCATAAAATAAAAATGCAATTATAAAAAAAACAAAAAAAAACGTAATACAACCAAACAAACAAATACGCTACTTTATGCATTACACTCTTCTAACGGCGTTTCCACGTGTTCACAGCCCTTCATGACGTACTCCCCGTGTGTGTGTTGAGCATCAGTTCTGTGTTAAAACCTCATGCGGTCTGACTGCAGGCGCCTCCCTGTTTGACCCTGTCACACCGTATGAGGCTGTGTGTTCCTCGAAAGGCTGTCTGTGGTCCTGCCTGCTATCTAACTGTTTAACGGTGTTCACAGCCCCTCCCCCAAAAGATGAAACACGTATCTGCAAGTACATTTTTAGGAGAGAATACAAAATGCTAACTTATTTTAAGACGTATTTTAACACAAGCGGTCACTGTGCCGTTACAGCTTCTGACTTAAGCGGCTGCATTTAAAAAAACACAGAATATCTCTCAGTGCAATAGATTAACCGATACCTGTCTCTCTCTCAGTGCACTAGATCAGCAGATACCTGTCTCTCTCTCAGTGCACTAGATTGGCATATCTGTCTTTCTCTCAGTGCACTAGATCAGCAGATACCTGTCTCTCTCTCAGTGCACTAGATTGGCATATCTGTCTTTCTCTCAGTGCGCTAGATCAGCAGATACCTGTCTCTCTCTCAGTGCACTAGATCAGCAGATACCTGTCTCTCTCTCAGTGCACTAGATCAGCAGATACCTGTCTCTCTCTCAGTGCACTAGATCAGCAGATACCTGTCTCTTTCTCGGTGCACTAGATCAGCACTGCTGATCTAGTGCACTGAGAAAGAGACAGGTACCTGCTGATTCAGCAGGTACCTGTCTCTTTCTCAGTGCACTAGATCAGCAGATACCTGTCTCTTTCTCAGTGCACTAGATCAGCAGATACCTGTCTCTTTCTCAGTGCACTAGATCAGCAGGTACCTGTCTCTTTCTCAGTGCACTAGATCAGCAGGTACCTGTGCGTTTTTCTTTTTTGTCTTCCACAAGAAGCATGCTGAGCTTTCTTCTGCATTGTGTCACAACTGTCTGCCCGTACCTGTGTCCAGTGCTGTCCCTGTTATCTCAATGTCTATGTCTCCTCAGCCAGACACACACTCTTGTCATTGCAAATAGAACTATCACCACACAGAAAAAGAGAAAAAAAGAGGACAGTGAGAAAAGGAGAGTGACTGGAGTCTCTGCTGTGGGTGAATGAATAGGATACTTGTTGCCCAACAATGACTGCTTTGTTTGCTCTTGTTTCCTCATCATTTATACATGATGTGTGTATGTGTATAAAACACACACACACCGAGAGATATACTCATGCATGCTCACTGTGACCTTAACTGCCATTATGTGGCCATTCCACCCTTTATTCACCTATTTATTTTCCTCTTTTGTTTCTTGTTTATTTCTGTAGTGAATCGTTAGCATTTATTGCTCCATCACTCCCACCCGTCCCAACCATACACCCTCCCATTATCAGTGTTTATTAATTTATCCGATTTTTTTCAATAGTCGTTGGTTTGTGCTGTGGTCAGATACTCCACACATTTTATTTTACTTTTTTCCATTCGGTTTGCTTTATTCCATCCACAAACGTTCACATGTTCATTCCCTCCATCTCCATTGTCTCTGTGTTTGTTTGTTTGTTTTGTCTGTGTTGTGTTTCTCCCCTCCTCACAGAGCTTCATCCACCCATCTGAGCACCCTATTCTCTCCATCCCCTTCATAGGACTGATTGTAATAGTGGCTGTGATTTGGTGCTGGCTGTCGGAGCTGGCGTCCCAGAGGGCAAGGTATGAGAGCAGCTTATCTCCACCCCGCCGCATACATATTATATATATATATATATACCGCCGACCCCCTGTCACAGACACACACACCGCCGGTAGAGTTGAGAAGCACAAATAATGAAGCCCAGGCATAATACAGAGGAGCTGGAGGCTTATGGGGAATCTTAAAGGGAACATCTGTCCAGCGACGGGTGGAAAAAATGGATTCTGCCGGTATGAAAATAAAATTGGGTTTTCTGTATGGAAGACGGACAGAGGGACAGGTGGGCAGTTTGACAAATTGCTTTGCGATAGCAAAGCCCTTGAGTTATTATTTGCTTAGTCCGACACCATAAATACATCGGCATTTAAAGACGCATAGGATAATAACCGGTCCTATTGTGTGCAGTCCATGCCCTGAGTCTTCACGTCTCTTCTTTCTCCATCCCTTCTCTCCCTCCCCAGGGGAGTGAGGTAAGTTGGGACCCCGTCTTGACGGCCACGGCAGCGACGGCCATCCTGCTGCTGGGGACCAGCCTGTTGAGAGCTGTGGCCCGTTGTTAAACACAAGAGTGTCAGTCTGCTTCGACGGACCCCCCCCCCCCCACCCCCCCGCCGCTCTGTCTCTCTCTCCTCAACTTCTCATATCTGTAAATAGATTGGGATAGATTGGACCTTGTAGAAAATAAAAAGAAGAAGAAAAAGAGAGCCTCTCTTTCGCTCTCCCCCCTCTCGAATCGACGACTAGAAAGAGTCGATGGGATGGCGTTTGAAGTGGGAGCCGCTCACCCCGCGTTTGCCCCGGATGAAAGCGAACCTCTCTCCGTCTCAGCAGCGGTGAGCCGTGTAAACAGACAGATGGCCCACGAGGCCTCAGTACGAAGTAGTGACAAGCTGCACAGAACCGTGTTTGATGTTCCTCTCGCCCCGTGTTTAGCAGTTTCCATGCATCTATAACCCCCTGTCACGTTTTTTTTTCTTTTTTTCTTTCTTTGGGGGGTGTTATTTTAGCTGGTTTAGCCTATCTAGTTTCGACGACGGGATCCGGTTTGCCGGGTTTCCAAAAAAACAACAACGAATGTGATGTACTCTATGGTTCTCAATGTATTTAATCCTTATTTATTTGATTTGTGTTGGTTTGTTGTTTGTTGATGTCTCTTGCTGTAATGACCACTGTAGGTTTTAGACTGTGATGCACTGAAACGTGACTGTTGTACAGAAAGCCCTTCAAAGAGCGTACATTTTGGTTTTCGAGTTAAAACAGAATAGTTATTATGAGTGTTTGTGTTGGAGGCCCCTACATTATTCCATGTATTCTAGGTTTGATTAACTCCAGTGCCCACAGTGCAAGTCGCCTGTATGATGTGTCCATGTTTCAAACGCTGCTAGTCCATTTTGACTTTAACGACAGTTGAACTAATTCTTGTTGTAGCTGAAGCCGTAGGAACATGGCATCTAAAACTGGTCATACTGTTCCTGGTTTTAAACATATAAAAGCCATGTCACTTCCTGTACGGTTGTATTTTTTTCAGAAAATAGAGCCCACTCCAATTCAAAGTTAAATATTTCCCATATCAACACATGCTGTGTTTTGCATGTTTACAACACTTCTGAACATAATACTAGCTGTCAAAGGGGTCAGTGAGGGGGCATCTTGCTATTCAGCTCTCAGCTCGGTTACTCAGACCTGAGTTTAACTTTGAGTTCACCCCAGCATGCGTTTGATTTACTGTACAATACTGTGTCCTTAGCCTCAGCTACTCCACCCAACTGCCGCATTGCACCTCCCACCTCTCCACCCAGCCCCACCCGTCCACTCTGTGACCTAAACGAAGGTTCATTCCCTGATTGATAGTCGACGAAAACCAAAGGCCCCTATAGGTTAAACAATCTATGTATCCAATGTGTGTGCCTGCCGAGGGAAGAGACATGCGGTGGAGTTGGCACCGCAGGTTTAGAGGAGACACACAAGGCAATCGATTCTCCACGATCATTCACTTTGAACTGTTCAGAATTGATCTGGTGAATTCTGCAGTAGTTTTGAAGCTCTTGGCCGCCCTGCCCATTCTGACGTAACATATTTGCAAACATTTTTAATTTTCACTTATCCTGTGTAGCACCAACTTCTTTTTCTCATTGATGCGTACGATAGATGTTTGATCTCATCTGCGGGCGTTCAGCAGAGCAGCTTGTACATGCCAACTGGAAAATAATTTGCCTGCTTTTAAGTTGTTGTAAATACGAATAATGTCATTCACATGGATGCTGTGTCCAGGTATCCCAGGTACAGAGCTTACGACCGTTGGCCGTTTCCCAGAGATGTTTACTAATGCTCTAGTTTTGGTGGTAACTGACAGAGATGTTCATATATTGATGTGCAGCCTAATCTAGATCAGACCACAGCTGCAGCCTACAACATTGAAGAGATATGGGTTGGTACATCATCCGGGCATTTAAAAAAGGATTATTCACAAATAAATAATAAATGTGTAAGTAACAACTTGGCACAAGTGAGATGTCTGGGGGGGGTGGGGGGGGGGATATGTACAAATATTCATATCTATATTGCAGGAGTGCAAAACATTTCTGTTTACATTTCTGTGACTTGTTGGTAAAAGTGTCTTTTAGAGCTGCATGCTACAGTACATGACAACAATATCTAATTTATGTCCGGTTTGATGTTTCTGTTTCTTTGTATTAGATGTAAATAGTCAACTCAGATGTGAAATATAGTATCATTGGAGAGATATTTCTTAAATCCATTTGTACTAGCTTTGTAAAACGTGTATTCTATTTTGAGAGAGCAATGTATATTTGATAGCCAAATAATATGCTATATAAATGTTATACATTATATTATATATATTTATGGTGAGCTCATCCACAATAACTAATCATTTGCAATACCTCTATTGTCCAGTGGCGGTATATCATTGCATGCATATATATTTTATTTGAATCTGCCAGCACAGGCAATGTGAATCCAGTTTGGACCGTATCTGAAGTCATGTATCCCAATAATATATCCCCAAGGCTGGTTAAATGTAATTATTTTATATTGTCAACATAGCATAAGAAAACAAAAGCGACCCATCAAAACCTACAATATTTTAGTCATCCGCTGAATATTATCATGCCCTATTTGGCACTGTCACTCAAATTGTATATTCCATTTGTAAAGTATAATTTGTACAAAAACTCATATTTCAATGTACTATTATTAATGTATTATTATAAAAAAAAATATACAATGCTATGCGACCTGGCACATTGAATCTCTAACAGCGATCTGAATCTGTCCCGGGAGCGTCTACACGTGACAGCGAATGCGTCCCTGCGGGATCCCATCGTGAATGTCGCCTTGAAATGCCGAGTGTAACCATGCCCTGTGTTATTCTTTGTATGCTATGTGTTGCCAATAAGAAAAATATGAACTACAACCAGCCTTGAATATTTGATTTAACATGTTTACTTAAAGGCATAGTCAGCGAATCTGGGGAAAGATTGTTGATATTATGACTCAACACCAAAACCAATACACACTCCATTAGTCTCCAGTTAGGTTTACCGTCACTCTCCCTACTAGGCTGTCCCCCCATCTCCTCTCTCCCTCCTACTGCTGGCTGTCCCCCCATCTCCTCTCTCCCTCCTACTGCTGGCTGTCCCCCCCCATCTCCTCTCTCCCTCCTACTGCTGGCTGTCCACCCCCATCTCCTCTCTCCCTCCTACTGCTCGCTGTCCCCCCCATCTCCCCTCTCCCTCCTACTGCTGGCTGTCCCCCCCATCTCCCCTCTCCCTCCTACTGCTAGCTGTCCCCCCCCCATCTCCTCTCTCCCTCCTACTGCTAGCTGTCCCCCCCCATCTCCTCTCTCCGTCCTACTGCTCGCTGTCCCCCCCATCTCCCCTCTCCCTCCTACTGCTAGCTGTCCCCCCCCATCTCCTCTCTCCCTCCTACTGCTAGCTGTCCCCCCCCATCTCCTCTCTCCGTCCTACTGCTCGCTGTCCCCCCCATCTCCTCTCTCCCTCCTACTGCTAGCTGTCCCCCCCATCTCCTCTCTCCGTCCTACTGCTCGCTGTCCCCCCCCCCCCCCATCTCCTCTCTCCCTCCTACTGCTGGCTGTCCCCCCCCATCTCCTCTCTCCCTCCTACTGCTGGCTTTCCCCCCCATCTCCCATCTCGCTCCTACTGCATCTCCCATCTCCTCTCTCCCTCCTACTGCTGGCTGTCCCCCCCCATCTCCTCTCTCCCTCCTACTGCTGGCTTTCCCCCCCATCTCCCATCTCGCTCCTACTGCATCTCCCATCTCCTCTCTCCCTCCTACTGCTAGCTGTCCCCCCCATCTCCTCTCTCCCTCCTACTGCTAGCTGTCCCCCCCCATCTCCTCTCTCCCTCCTACTGCTCACTGTCCCCCCCATCTCCCCTCTCCCTCCTACTGCTCACTGTCCCCCCCATCTCCCCTCTCCCTCCTACTGCTCACTGTCCCCCCCATCTCCCATCTCCCTCCTACTGCTCGCTTTCCCCCCCCATCTCCCCTCTCCCTCCTACTGCTGGCTGTCCCCCCCCCATCTCCCATCTCCCCTCTCCCTCCTACTGCTCGCTGTCCCCCCCCCCCCATCTCCCCTCTCCCTCCTATGTGCACAACCCCGAACTCCCCCTTCTGCCGATTGGCTGGAATGGTTCGGTCCTGAGCCACTTTGTTCGTTTCCCATTTACAGAGCCTGGGTTGTGCATAAACACCTGATTTTTTTTGAGATATTGAGATATTGGCTGAATTTGACAAAAAGTGTATTGGATTAGGATCGCTGACTATAACTTTAATCTTTGTAATGCGTCACTAATATAAAATAAAAGGAACATGAGGCAGTTTCCGACCAAAACATATTATGGTATCATAAAATGCTATGTTTTAGACCAGAATATTTTAAAAGTTTTTATTTTCTTAAATATGTGACATAGATATTTAAATATTTTGTATGCATAGAATATGTTTCTTATTCTACATGAGGTGGAAGCCCTTACTATGATGATCACACGCTGAAATGACATGTCATTATCTTTTATTTAATAATGACATTTCATTATTTAAAAACTAATAGGCCCGCACTTTCAGTTAGCCAGCCGCTGAGGCTCAATTCCCGGTGAATGCAATACGTCGAATAACGACTTAAACACAACTTTATTCCACATGACTCCTGTGTCCATGTGTCACACACATAGTCGTTTATCATTTTGAATGGGTCGGTGACATTCAGTGTTTCTTGGCTTGCCGCTTCGCTTATACTGTTGATATTGATAGCATTACTGTTTTCAATATATATAGTTGTGGCTATTTTGTTACCTGGAGGTCTATTTTGTACAGCGAATGACTTCAAGAGAATAAATATACTCATTGCCCACACATGATGTCTGGCTTGGTTCTTTTTATGAGAAGTGACCTCACCAACCTGGGGGGAGGGGGGGGGGGGGGTGGCGAGGGGGCGAGGGGGGGGTTAAGGTGACGAGGAACTCCCATTCATGAAATCCCTAGCAGCCATAGTTGAGTGATGACGTGTCTGTCTCTCCTTGGCTTCATATTACTTTTTTTATTTACGACCCGGGCAAAGCCGTGTCATAAACTCTGAGGACAGGCAGCAGAGCTGGGGGGACCCATCGTCTGACGAGAACCTCTAAATGACACTCATTACCTACCGCCACCATTAGGATTCATAGTTCATAGTTATTTGAAGCTAATTGTTTGGAAATGTGTTATTTGTCAAAGTGGCATTTGTGGTGCCTGCTGGACTGTTCACAATTATAGTCCATGGACCATTTGATGCAAAGTACAGCTTGATTCAATTGGAGCACCCCAGTCAGATTTGTGAATGTCTCTTGAATACGCTATTGAAAAGGTTATGTTCATGAATACCAATGATTTGGTTAAGATCCTGGTATTTAGAGTTACATTCACTCAACAGCAATAATAGAGTAAACATCATGATCTAAAATTGTCTGATTTAATGAATGTTAAATGTTATAAATTATGGTTTAGATTATTTATGAACACAAAAGTATTTCATTAAAAAGGCATATTATTTTCCCTTTAATTGCTTATCAAGGATCCTGTTCCTAGATAACAGTAAATTAGACTAAAAGTAATGTACCATTAATACGTTATATTTGATCATCTATATTTGAATATTGTTAATAGCAGTGTTTCTTGTGTAATTAATACTGTGTAAAACTACTACTACTACCACTACTATGCACTACTACTACTACTACTAATACTGCTACTACTACTACCACTACTACTAATACTACTACTACTACTACTACTACTGCTACTACTACTACTACTACTACTAGTAGTATACACTACTACTACTACTACTACCACTACTACTAATACTACTACTACTACTACTGCTACTACTACTACTACTACTACTGCTACTGCTACTGCTACTACTACTATATACACTACTACTACTACTAGTACTACTACTACTATTACTATTACTTCTACTATTACTACTACTACTACTACTACTACTACTACTACTACTACTACCACTACTATTACTATTACTGTTACTACTACTACTACTACTACTATTACTATTACTGTTACTTCTACTACTACTACTACTACTACTACTACTACCACTACTACTACTACTACTACTACTACTACTACTACTACTACTACTACTACTAATAATAATAATAATAAAATAGGCTATTCTACTATAATTTAAAAATATATATTTATTTTGTTTACACCACACTACTGCTGTCTAACTTCTTCTGGAGACGTCCTTGGTCTGCGTGGGGATCAACAGGAGCGGTATCCGTGTCCGGTCTGGCCCAGGAACGCGGGGCATGCTCCCCTGGCTGCGTAACGGTTATTCTTACCTTGGAGTGAGTGTGGAGGAATGGTATTACTCTACTGTCTGCTCCGCCGTCACAGCCTTGACATTTGCTGCTGAGTCACAACACTGGGCTGCCATGACAACCTCACCCCCGCAAGACACAGGCCGCACACGCCGTGACTTCATATTTACATGGCGTTTTCACCATACTGTATTATATTTACAGTCAAATAAATGAGCAAGTTTTAGGGCTGAGGGATTTTGCTCAAGGAGGCCTTTTAGACTGCCTTTCGACTGCGGACATTGGGGTTTGAACCCAAAACATCTTCAGCTAGGAGTCAAACACCCTATAATCAAATTAATCAAATTGTCTGCACGCGACTGAAATCTTCCATTGGCATATTATACTATACAGGTCAGACCGTTATTCTAGTTAATTCAACAAAGTATTGGTTTTTGAATAAGACATTTGAACATATATTGAGTGATCTACTAGGCCATTCAAGAGACACTTCTATCCAAAGCGACTTCAAAGTGAATTCATTGAGTAGCAGGTAGAGATTAGCCATCTTGCTCAAGGATGTCTACAGTCAGGCAGACATTGGAAATCGAACCCAGCACATGTCAGTTGTCAAACACCCTTTAGGCTGCACTCTACACTACTTTAACCTAACAACTTCAACGAGGCCTCTTGTTCATTATCAGGAGCATTTAGCATTTCATTTGTGTACGTTCAATATTACTTTCGGAATATATTATACATGTCTCTCCCCCCAGACCCAAGCCTTTAGGATGGCGCCGTGCATAGGGGCCATTGTTGCTGTACAGAAGTATGTCAGTGCGCCATGCTCACATCTGGATGTGACATATCAAAGACCCAGCTGACATATCCCCCCGGTAGGCAGGAGACAAAAACACAGCTGTGACCTTCTTCTGCATCGTGTCAACAACACGGAAAACGCAAGCATTTTTCACTCGTGGGTGGCAGATAGCAGAAAAGCACGAAGATGACGTTGCTTCATCTTTACAACGGTGACCTCATGTTTTGAAACACTGACCCTGCTCGAAAGGCCTACAACCTTGTCACGTTACATGGGAGGCCTCGATGCACAGGCTGGGTGTCTGCTGCTTTCCAGCAGACATTATAAATAGTGGTGATGCGGGGCTGATCCGATAGCCTACTTATGTCATGATCGTCTTGTCTGTCTTTACTCAGCCAAGGCCACTTGATCACCCTTCCCGTAAACACGCACCGTGACACACATCTACAACAAGGGAGAAGCCATGCCTCCCCCCTCTCACCTCCCCAGTCTCCCCCGCCTCACCCCATCCCACCCCCCACCCACAAACCACCGAAATAGGCGCGCCTAAAAATAACTTGTGGCTGCATGGGCCACAAGTTATTGCACTGAAAAGTTTCTGACCAATCATATCCCATCTTATACTTGGACCAATGCGGAGCCTGATCGTTACACTAATGCATATGAGAATAGTCTATGATTGTAGTAATGACTTTGTAATATGATAAGTGTGACAGGGTGGTCAGTGGGGGAGGGGGGGGGAGGGTGTGTGGGAGGGGGTCTTTATAAAAACCCTTGCTGCTCCCCTTCTTGCCATTCAAGTTTTAAAGCAGTTCACACTCTGCACTACTGACCAGTGGACACACGGCTGAAGACCAAACCCTTTTTCTTTATTATTATTATTTATTATATATTTCTTTTTATTGGGAACCGGCGACTACATTTGTCAAGAGACTGCCAATTAAAAAACCAGCGGACAGCTTGTAACCCGGATCATTTCATCCATCACAGACCCGACAGGAGAAGTTTGTTCACAGGTCCCCTTGAAGACCTCCTCTCCTCCTGAAGACCTCCTCCTCTCCTCCTCCTCCTCTCCTCCTGCGCCAAGTCTTGAACTTCTCCCTGGGAGAGCGCGTCTTTGTCGCCTGCGCGTCAAAAGTTTTTTTTCTCCCCCAGCGGTCGGAGCGCATCATCTCACACCTAGGTCCCATTCTTTTGGCGGTACCTCTATATATACATATATTAAAAAAGCGGCATCATGATGAGCATCAACTACGACGACCCTCCGCAGTACAGCCAGGAGGAGGAGGACGACGAGATGCCGGCCACGGAGAAGGACCTGGCGGAGGACGCGCCGTGGAAGAAGATCCAGCAGAACACGTTCACCAGGTGGTGCAACGAGCACCTCAAGTGCGTCAACAAGAACATCACCGACTTCCAGCGGGACTTTGCGGACGGCCTGAAGCTCATCTCGCTGCTGGAGGTGCTGAGTCAGAAGAAGATGTACAGGAAGCATCACACCAGGCCCAACTTCCGACAGATGAAGCTGGAAAATGTTTCGGTGGCGCTTGAGTTCCTGGACAGGGAGCATATCAAACTGGTGTCCATCGGTAAGTAACCTAAAAACTGTGTGTGTGGAAAAACTGGGGGATTGGCTTTTACAATGCATCTAAATATGCATGCTCATATTCCTATTCCTATTATAACTATAATTACATCTGAGTTTGTTTTTAATGAAAGGTAACAACAATACTAAATGAAATCACAATGACAGGCCTATACTACTGTTAATAGGCCAATTTAAATAATAATAGTGCGTAATTATCATATTTACCACATTATATTTATATATTTATGATATTATTCTTGTATTACTATCATAAAAGGCATAAACAACACGACCACCAAGGTTACTGCTGAGCAAGTCAGCTAAACAAACTAAACTAAAGTGCATTCATTTGCACATGCATCATCACAAACTTCCCCTCCTCCTCCTCATCCTCCTCTTCCTCATTGTGTTTTCCACTGGCCTGGTATAAGTGCAGCGTGTTGGGGTCAACAGCTCACTGAAAGGTCCCATATGCAGAGGCGAGAGGCTGGGATCCCTGACCCGTGTCAGACCAGGGGTCCTGCCCAGTCCACGCTGACCGCACACACACAGGTTTACTCTCTCTGTGCTGCCGTGACAAACCGCGGGGTGAACATTCAGTGGGACTGTGCTAATGGAGACACACTCCTGCATGCCTGTTTACAAGGAGCAGGCACACACGTACGCACACGTACGCTTCCCGCACACACACACACGCGCACGCACGCACACATACACAGGAACACACACACACACACACACACACACACACACACACACACACACACACATAGATGCCCATTTCCACACCTCCTAATCAAGTGGCTGAAGGTCACCGGTGTCAGGCCAGGAGCCAAGAGGGCGTTGTGAGCACACTCCCTGGCATCCAGCTCTTCAACCTCTCCAACAACGGAGACAGATCAGCCATGCTCCTCAGGGTACTTGTAGCATGTCACCCACCACACAAACAATGTCCGGATGAATGTACCTCCATACTGCATTCTCCCCAGGTCGTGTGTGTGCAGGGGTTACACAACTATAACCCCCTAGGAGCATGGCTGATCCTTACATAGTGTAGGGTGAGTGTAGTTCAGCGGTAGTATATACAGTATATATAGAGGGAGTACTACGCTCTGAATGGATTCCACAATTAATTTCAGAATAATATACATTACATTATTGTGTTGTATTTATTGATGCATTAATGTGCATTGCGTTAATGTTCAGCCGGTAAAGGTGGAGCTCATTTTAATTTATTTCTCTATATATTTTACATATTGCTTTACATACTGCTGGGTAATTTGTGAATGTCATGGGGACCAATAAAGCCTTATTGATTATATTTTGTATTGCTAATCTGCATCTGCAAAGTAACTAGTAACCAGTCTTGTATAAAGTACTTGAAAGTGATACTTGAGTCAAAGTACAAGTATCTTACCAGAAAATGACTTTGGTAGAAGTAAAAGTCACCTTTTAGAATATTACTTGAGTAAAAGTCTGAAAGTACCTGACATTTACCGTACTTAAGTACCAAAAGTAATTTTCTGATATAAAATGTACTTAAGTATTAGAAGTAAAAGTAAAAGTATTTAAACAAAGTGAGCAGTTAGAATTTTGATTATGAAATGTATTTTGGCTCCTGTAATATCCAGGTACAGTACAGGGGAGAGGCTTCAACTTGTTCAACATTAAAATTAAATACATAACAATAAATATAAGTCGTACACATAAGACAACACTGGAGTGATGTTAAGCTGATGAAGACAATACTCAGATTAACACACTGCCATGTAAACAGCATTCCCATAGTGGGAGTAATCAATACTGAATGAAGACAAGTGGAGTATTTCAGTCTTATTGGCATTATTGTAGACATGTAAACACCTTAATCACACTGTGACACTGTGACCATTTATGAGTTGAGTTGAGTTGTTGAAAAGGAGGACACCTCAGCCCGGGGGGGTGCGTGCCTCGGATATACGGCCGACGTGGGGGGGGGGGGGGGGGGGGGGGGGGGTGCGCGCAATAGTAACACACTGCGGACCTACGACCGGCGGGGGGGGGGGGGGGGGCGCGCGTGATCGTAACACACCACGGACCTGTGACCGGCGGGCGGACCGGCGGGGTTGTCTCAAAAAGGAGGACAAATACGCGTCCGGCCTAAAGCCGGACGAATGGCCGCCCTAGAGTATTGGCAGCATGCCGGTGTAGCCGTGGCGTTTAGACACACACACACGCACAAAAACCACTTCGTCTGGGAAAAGACATGTCGCCATGGCAACAGTAAACAACAGCCACTTTCAGTTTGGGTTAAAATACCGGTTGATGTCGCCACTGTGGATCTCGTCATTTGTGACCGGAGAATTAGCAGAACCTGCCGCAGCTGCAGGTGCTTCCGTGATTGGCCAAAGCAGATCTTCTTCTACGTCGCGCGCGGTGTTTTTTTTTTTTCTTCGCGCTTGGAGGTTGATAAACAGGAAGTAGGTCAACAACTCGATTTTTATTTTGTAGTAACGAGTAACGAAGATGGTTATGGGAAATGTATCGGAGTAAAAGTACACATTTTAGTGAGGAAATGTAGTGGAGTAAAAGTAAAAGTTGTCAGAAATATAAATAACGAAGTAAAGTACAGATACGTGAAAATTCTACTTAAGTACAGTAACAAAGTATTTGTACTTCGTTACATTACAACACTGCTAGTAACTAAAGCTGTCAGATAAATGTAGTGGAGTTAAAAAGTACAATATTTGCCTCTGACATATAGTGGAGTCGAAGTACAAGGTAGTAATACCTAATACCTTTACATTCAAGTACCTCAAACTTGTACTTAAGTGCAGCAGTTGAGTAAATGTACTTTGTTATACTTCCCCCACTGCCCTACGTTGTGTGTGCCGTGGTGCTGACTGGCTTTTAAGGATAGCTGCATGTGTCCAACAGATCTGTGACCCCGGGTTCAGACTGAGCCACACTCTACGCCGCATAGCTTCCCTGCTGCACCTCTATTGATGTGGAAGTTAAAGGGTTGTAGTGTGAGGTGCATTATGGGCCACTTACCGCGTTATTAAGACTCCATGTGTCACACAGAGGCTAAAGCCAATATGTTGCTCCCCAATACACGTTGTGCCGTCTTCTATTACTGAGCTAAGAAACAGCGCACGAATGCAACCGATCCTAACAGCATTATGATGTGACTAATGAGTCAATATTGTAGATGGAAGAATTATTACTGCTAATGGAAAACCTGGGCCCTATATTTCATGTGCTCGGAAGGTTATTAAAATTTTCGACAGAGTAAGTTTCTATTTCGGTGACTGATGACCCTCCCACCCTTGGGTGAAATTCCCGGTATAGCCGAGGCTTTGAGTGCAGAGAGGTGGGGGGGGGGGCGGGGGGGGGGGGGCGCACAGTGAGGGAGAGGGTGGGTCGTAAAGGTCACTGTGTGCCATCATTGTGTGTGTGTGTTTGTGATTACTTGTTTGTTTGTTTGTGTGTGTGCTCCTACTTGAGCCGACAGTCCAGGCGGTGTTCTCGAAATGGCCCAGTTTATTTTTCTTCTTAGCGAGGCAGTTTACAGAGGTTAAAGGTCACAATCATAGACTCAAGTGAAAAAGAAAGGGGGGGGGGGGGGGTGATTGGCGAGTGTGTTTACATTGTGTTGGAGAGCGTGTACGTACAGCGTGTGTGTGAGTGTCACTCCCCTGCTCCTAAATTGCTCTCACTGGAGGGCAGCACACACTTTGCCCGTAGGAGATCATTTCTCACTGACAGCAGCTGTGACGCAAAATTACATTTCTTTCATTGATGATACATTAGTGATACAGATTCTGACTTCTTAATATGAAGTATATATATTGTATATATTAAGTATTAATTATGAACTGATCAGATCCATTAGTTCACTGTTCTTTCTTGAACACTATCATCTTAGACTGGTAGTTTGGCAATTACAATATAATCATTTACATACAATAATCTTTTCCTTTTATGATAATTCAATGATTGATAAGCATCTCGGTATCATTATTTTTGTTATTCTATGATACATACGATACCCTACATTATACATGTAGCGATATCCAATTCCAGTATCAGTGGCAGTACATCGGGTCCAGCCTTGCATTTCAAGCAATCAAAGACACTAAAAATACCCGCACAACTATTTTTTTTGTGACCAAGGACTATTTATGAGATGGCAGTTTGACCAAACAGCTGTCCTCAGAGAGGCAGATTGGTGGATCCACACCACTGTCACACTGGGGACACCTGCCTGGCCCTGTCACACTCTGACACATCGCACCAAACCAGTCTGCTGCTGACACAGAGAAACACAGCATAGATGTTCTTCAATAAAAGATATCTCTCTCTCTCTCTCTCTCCTCTCTATCATTATTTCACACCCTCTCTCTCTCTCGCCCCCCCCCTCTCTCTGTCGTTCTTCCCCCTCTCCCTCTCTCTCTGTCCTCTATATTGCACACAAGCTCCTCACACACTTGTAAGATGATACGAAGTGTTTTAATCACAGTGAATTAATCATAGCCTGGATACGTACATCATGCAAAGCTACAGCTCGGTGATCTGAGAACATGTGGTGTAAAAAAAGAAGAGGGGAAAAAAAAAAACGAATCAATGTCGGCTTGGTGGCTCCTGCCTGCCGTTTGACGGGCGGCAGGTAATTGAAATTCAAGTGTTGTTTTATGGCTAGATGTGCTCCATTTCCACACATCTCCAGCTGTCACCCTCTCCACGGCTCTCCACTATGCCTGGATGACAGGGTGTCATGGCCGCTCAGCCAGGGGCCTGTCTTGGAGAGAGCGAGAGAGCAAGAGAGAGAAAGGGAGAGAGAGACAGAGACACACAGAGATAGAGAGAGAGAGAGAGAGAGAGAGAGAGAGAGAGAGAGAGAGAGAGAGAGAGAGAGAGAGAGAGAGAGAGAGAGAGGGAGAGAGATTTGGGGTGCAGAGGGGGGGGGGGGGGGGTAGGGAGCGATGGTGGCGTGGTTGTCATCTCAGCAGTCAATCAGTCACAATTGTTTATTCACTCTAACACCATAGTTTGCTTTATTTATTCGGAGCTATGCCTAAAAAAATCTGATAAGACAAAGACAAAGGACAAAATAATTTAGCGCTCTGCGCTGTAATCGCACCAACACGCCATATTGGCATATTTCGTTTTTTTCCACGTTTTTTCTTTTTTCCAATTACTGTAACGTAAATATAGACCTGACTCTCCAAAGGGCACATTGACAAATAAAAAGCATATCAATCAATGTCTGCATCGTGATGCGGTTTCAATCTATTTCTATTGACTCCCAAGTCTTCTCCTTCCTTCCTTCCTTCCTTCCTTCCTTCCTTCCTTCCTTCCTTCCTTCCTTCCTTCCCTCCGCTCCGTAGACAGCAAAGCCATCGTGGATGGGAACCTGAAGCTGATCCTGGGCATGATCTGGACGCTCATCCTGCACTACTCCATCTCCATGCCCATGTGGGAGGACGAGGACGACGAAGAGGCCAAGAAGCTCACCCCCAAGCAGCGTCTGCTGGGCTGGATCCAGAACAAGGTGCCCCAGCTGCCCATCAACAACTTCAACCGCGACTGGCGGGACGGCAAGGCCCTGGGCGCCCTGGTGGACAACTGTGCTCCCGGTAAGGAACCCGTTGAACTTGTACCGTTGGGACTGTGTGTGTGTATCCTTTAGCATTGGCGTTAGCGTTAGCGGTGTTAACTGGAGTGCTCACCACTCAGAGGTTTCAAGTGCTGACTCGTGGGATGATGTGGTGCTTGTTAAAAGGGGACTGCTGTATACAAGGGTTTTTCCTATGGTTGCTATGGTAGCCTGTTATCACCCCGTAGCACGTGGGGGGGGGGGGGGGAGGGGGGGTGGCGAGTGCTGTCTAAATGACTGATGTATATCTGTCGCTTTGGCTGGCCCACGCACACACACACACACACACGCACACATCCAGATTCGGGTTTCAGCCAGCATAATCCCTCACCCCCATCCCCATGAGACCCCAGACAGCAGCAGCAGGTAGTATCAGCTGGCATACGCCCCGGGACATCCCACAATGTCAGCTGTTCCACAATGACTGAAGCACTCACTCGCTCTGTCTCTGGACACAGCGGCCCAGGGATCCGCCTTTAATGTTTATAGCCTCGCCACTGAGCAACACCCCCAAATTTGGACACAATTCCTTCCCTTCTGCTGGGTTGGTGGTGGCGAGGGAGGTGAGGGAGGAGGTGGTGAGGGAGGGAGGGAGGGAGGGAGGGGGGGGGCTGCTTTGGCACCGCCTCTAAAAAGTGTAGTGACCTATCCGATGAGGACGTCTAGTTTCGACGTCTTCATCTTGAGACGTTGCCAGTGTTAGCCGCATTAACAATCTTCTCTCATCCCGCAGTATAGAGTATCCTCTGCTAGCGCTTAGCTGCTTTTCGGGGATGAATGTGGAGAAGCCGAGAGACGGCAGTCAAGGACACGGTTGTTTGAAACGTAAACTATTTGTTTATAGGAGCCAACAGTAGTCTGAACAGAAGACCGGCTCTGCCGCACGCACCATACAAGGCTCTGTGTAGTCTTAAGGTCACCATCTCAGCTGCTACTGGGACTACTGTAACAACGACAGCCTGCGTCCCCTTTGTTTTCATTAACTAAAATCATTCAAACATTAAGTCTAGACATCTAAATCAGGGAGGAAGTGATCACGAACATAGCCTAAAATGCCCAGAGTACATGTTTGCTGCAGTATAAGTGAGATATAGACACCGGATTCTTCCCAGCAAACAGCCAATAACATTGATTTCTTTGGTGATTCATTGCATGGCCAGGCCAGGCCTGTCCTCCCCTGACCACTGCTACTGGCACATTTACCAAGATAAATGTACAGTCAACCGTTTGTAAAACACCTGACAGATTTCTTTTTCTTCTCTTTAACCATACGATCAATCACGCATTAATCACACAACAGTGTCCTATCATGTTCTTGGCTGTCTCGAGTAAACAACTCAGCCCGAATCACTAATCCAATTTAGGCATTATCCCCAGAGCGTTCTAGCTAGCACTTGAGCCTCGTGAAAGTGTGTTGGTCGGTCCGTCTGGTGTTATTCTTTTTGGACAAACACTTTGAACAGAGAGCGATCTCGGTAATCAAGCGCTGTGGACATCCACCAAGGGGGGGGGGGGGGGGGGGGGGGGGGGGGGGGGGAACACAGTGGATACAGGTAATGAGATGAGCAGCCATGACAGATGGACTCGGTCATATGGTGGATAGTACTCATTGCTCTGCTGAGGCGGGTTTCATTAGACTGTGTTCGGTTGCTTCCTATAGCTTACAGCAGCGTTTTGTATTTGGTTGTGTATTGAATGGCCGTGTTCTTCCTTGTTCAGGTCTGTGTCCAGATTGGGCAGACTGGGACCCTAACCAGCCGGTGGAGAATGCCAGGGAAGCTATGCAGCAGGCGGATGACTGGTTGGGTGTGCCTCAGGTAAGAAGCACCATCACAGGACTGACTGCTTCAAACCAAAAACTGATTTGACTAAAAACATCATCCGCTGACCTTTTTATGTACACCAGTGGCAGAAGGCACTGGGAGCATGGGTCTGATATTTTTGTGTTCAGATCCTCTAATTTCCAAAGGTCTAATTTGGTAACGGCAAAATGAAAGTGATAAAAATAATGGAAATACAAGAAGAGAGACAAGACAGGCATGGAAATATGCAGCTTTCCTAAAAGGCAACAACCCCAGTATCACAAAATATTCATCATCTTTCTCATAAATATTTCAATTCACACTTTGTCTAAGTAGAGTGAGCTGCAGTGTATGTGGTTTCTTATTTCTCTTTTTTGGTCCAAGACAACAAGGGGCAGTATAGCTATTCTTTGTGAGGTATGACATTGCTGAGATTAGTCTAGAACATATTTTTATGGCTCAGTGGACCAGGGGGCCTGGATTGTGGCCGGGGGCTGTAAAGGAGATGTGGGGGATAGAAGTTTGACTGGGGCTAAATCCCCTTGGCAGGCTTATTGAGGGCACCAGCCCTCGACCCTGCTGTCCTGGTGATAAATATAACCAGGAGAGGAACAGGGCTTTACACCACTGTGGGACAGACAGGAGGAGGGAGAAAACAGGAGCAAGTGGAACGATAGACAGGAGTCAGGCATGGAGGAATCAAATGAATGAAGTCTTCCCTCTCCTCTCTAATCTCATTGCTCAAGGTTTCTGGGCGTGAAGAGAAAGTGAAGTGTAAACTATAAGTAGAAAGTGAAACTTTATTCAACGTAATTTATGTAGAAGATTGGATGTTGCACTCCATGTAGTATGGGTTTTCTTTCAGGGCAGTAATACACCGTTCTTTTATTAAAATGTAGTCCTATTTCTTATTCCAGATTGTTTTTATTAACCATTTGCTCTCTTGAGTATGTTTATCTGAATGTATAAATATTTAGATATTTAAAATTAATATTTTTTTTACACAGGATGCCCTCCTCCCTTCAGCATTTTACATTGAGCATTGGTGTGCGCTCATTATATTTACATATTTCTTTGAAATAGCACACCCTGCCAATGTAAACTAGCATATAAAAGAGTGTTTGTATATAAAGTGCCTGTAAGCAGTAAACACAGATTTGTATTACGGGTTAGTCACTTAAAATATATACTGTATATATGTACATGGTAAATAAAAGTATTATTTTGTAGATAGTATAACAATCCATTTGTGCTGCTTGTCTCTCTGTGATTATGTAGGTGATCGCTCCAGAGGAGATCGTGGACCCGAATGTGGATGAGCACTCAGTCATGACCTACCTGTCCCAGTTCCCCAAGGCTAAGCTGAAGCCTGGAGCTCCCCTGAAGTCCAAGCAACTGTTCCCTGACAAGGCCAAGGCCTACGGACCTGGTGGGTGTCTGAGAGCATTCACCATGCACAAACAGTGGAGGAAGCGTGCTTAAAGCACGACACATTATTCTTAATGTCCATGTATACACATAAGCCAGCCAGCCAAGATTTGTTTTCCTAAAATGGGGGTGTCTCTGATTTCGTAGTAGTTGTGCATAGTTGCATTATCCCTGGTACTGCTCTGTCTCCGACCACCCCCCCCCCCCACCCACCCCATCCCTAATGTATTTCTGCTGCTTCATATCTAGGTATTGAGCCTCATGGCAACATGGTGCTTCAGCCAGCTGTGTTCACCGTCGACACACAGGAAGCAGGAAGCGGGGAGGTGCTGGTGTACGTGGAGGATCCCGAGGGCTACAAAGAAGAGGTGATTACCTTTGAAAGATGACATCATTCCGACTGAAGCAGCTGCCGCCTAAAACTCAGACAGCCCCGATAAATAAACACGCACCTTTAATTAGATAGCTTGCGGATGCTTTGAATTTTGTTCTCCTGTTCTCTAGGCTAAGGTGAAGCCCATCAAGAACAAGAATGGAACCTACACTGTCACTTACATACCTAAGGTGGAGGGTGTCCACAAGGTAGGAACTGACATCAGCACATGATATTCCAATCGAGACCACTTAACGGCAAATAAATGAAGTTAATTTGGCGTGACCTCTTCCGCTACAGGTGAAAGTGTTGTTTGCGGGTCAGGACATTGACAAGAGTCCGTACACAGTGAATGTGTCCAAGGCTATGGGGGATCCCAGCAAGGTCCACGCCAGAGGGCCTGGGCTGGAGGCGAACGGCAACGTGGCGAGCAAACCCACCTACTTTGACATCTACACGGCTGGTAAGGATCTTCTAAAAACAGCCACCTCAAACACACAGAGGGAACTGCCACCATTGTCATTGCCCTTCTTGGCCGTGTCTCTCTTGAAAAATAGATATTTAATCTCAAGGGGCTAACCTGGTAAAAGGAATATATAAAACGCAGCCACCTAACCACATAGAAAGGTAATCCGATAGAAATCCTCCACACTTGAGTGGGTTAGGAGCCACTGTCCTCCTCTTGGCATTGTCGCCATTTTTTATGTTTTTCTCCATGTGTTCAGGTGCTGGTAATGGCGATGTGAGCGTCATCATCATCGACCCACAGGGCAAGAAAGACACGGTGGAGCTCATCCTGGAGAACAAGGGCGACAGCGTTTTCCGCTGCACCTACCGCCCCATGATGCAGGGCCCGCACACCATCCATGTGCTCTTCGCTGGCCAGGAGATCCCCAGGAGTCCATACACTGTGAACATCGCAGAAGGTGAGCCATCCATTGTCTCGGCTGACAAACGGCATCACCGTCACCCCAGAACAGGCAGCAGGAGTCAGCACAAGGGGGATTTGTCGCAATTACCTTGTCGCCCCCCGTGGGAGCGCACCGCTGGCCCGGATCCATAACCCTCTCTCTCTTATCTTGTTGTTTTGTGATTTTCTAGCTCCGTCCGTTGCTCCTCCCACTGGAGTGCCAGTGAAAATAGCCCCTCAGTCAGGGCGCGCCCCTCCTGGAGCACAGGGCGGCAGGGGGCCTCTAGCCCCCAAACCCGGTCGACCAAGTTAGTATGGTCTGCTTCGGTGGAGCCTGCGCCCCAAGCGCTTAGACAAGCTCGCCGGGCCCCACCAGCCAGTTCCCATGCTAGTGCCGTGCAGATAGAGCTGTCCTACGCTTCCTATGCCCCGGTGCACATGGCGATTATGCTCTGCTTCAATGGCCTGCTAAGTTGCATTGTGTAGGCTACAGCATCCCCGTGATTTAGATGACCTTGGTTAGGTCATGCTTACGTCAAGACTGTTTCGCTTATTTTGATGCAATGTTCAGAAATGTATGTTTGTTAGTTTGTTCAAAATGCCATTTATGTTATATGTATGTATGACATTTCTGTTGTCCTTCGTAGCACAAAGTTGTCTCTCTTTTTCGCATCCAAGTTTGCATTATTCAGTGTATGCAGTCCACATCTCCTTGAGTGCAGACATACACTATACACAGCCTTGAACTGAAATACTGGCTCGATATATGTCTACCTCAAGTGGTTTGATTTTCCAACCATTGAATTGCTTGCGGTAGCCTTACATAAAAAAAAATAAAACATTTTATTTTATTTTATGTCTACTATTGCGTCTTGCGGTTTTCTATATTTTTTAAGCTGCTGCATATAGGTCTATGTTTGCTGTTGCGACTTTAGTGCAAGTATATTCTGCCACAAAGTTTACCCTTGCGCTCAGTGGCTACAATTACAATTACTATGTAGATGAGATAAAAGCTAAGTCTGTGCTCAACTAACACTTGCATCGACCGATGGATCGGGTTGGATGCTATTAATTGTGCATGAGTTTCTCTCTGGTTAACTGATGTTGTCTTTTTTCACTGTTCCTCTAACCTCCTACAGCAGTGAATCCCAACGCCTGCAGAGCCACAGGCAGGGGCCTGCAGCCTAAAGGAGTCAGAGTGAAGGAGGTGGCTGACTTTAAAGTGTTCACCAAGGGAGCAGGCAGTGGGGAGCTGCACGTCTCAGTCAAAGGACCGGGTGAGTGATGCAGTCACGCTCTCCTCCTGCCTCCCTCTCTCTCTCTCTTACTCTCTCTCTCTCTCTCTCTCTCTCTCTCGCTCTCTCGCTCTCTCTCTCACACTCACCACACCGTCTCCTCTGCTGGAATCCAGATGTCTGCAGGCTTGCACACAGGCGTGCATGTGATAAAGCAGAATACAGACACACACTGTGACGACCCTCTGGTCATAACAACACACACACACACACATGCACACACATGCACACGCACATGCACGCACACACGCACACACACACACACACACACACACACACACACACACACACACACACACACACACACACACACACACACACACACACACACACACACACACACACACAACCCCCACCAAGGCTAGATACTTAAGCATTCTGTAGGCATCCATTTTATGCTGGAATTATTTGTCTTTAGGTGACACAGAGGAGAAAGTGAACGTGCGAGATGTGGGAGATGGAGTGTATGAATGTGAATATTTCCCCCTGAAGCCTGGTAAATATACTGTCACCATCACCTGGGGAGGCCAGCCCATCCCACGCAGGTAAGGCTGCTGCTTCTACTGCATTACCAGCCAGCCAACTCAACTGTAGCAACCGGCTGCTCATTAGCAATACACTATGCAGCATTTCCCACACTTCACATCGTTGTGCTTTTTTTAAAATTTTTCCTCTGCAGTCCATTTGTTGTGGAGGTTGGCTTGGAGGCTGGCTTCCAGAAGGTCCGAGCTTGGGGGCCCGGCCTGAAGACAGGCATGGTCGGCAAATCCGCTGACTTTGTGGTCGAGGCCATTGGCACTGAAGTGGGAATTCTTGGTAAGTCTACACGTGGTGGTTAGTGGTTAGTTAACAGGAGGACAGCGTCCAACATGTTGATGAGTGCTCATCGTATTTTCGCTTTCGTTCAGGCTTCTCCGTTGAGGGACCGTCTCAGGCCAAGATTGAATGCGACGATAAGGGCGACGGCTCCTGCGACGTGCGCTATTGGCCCACTGAGCCTGGCGACTACGCCGTGCACGTCATCTGCGACGACCAGGACATCAAGGACAGCCCCTTCATGGCCCACATCCTCCCCGCGGCCAACGATGTCTTCCCCGAGAGAGTAAGCCCTGCCCCCGCTGTGCCTAGTCGCAATGGTCACACACCACACCGCCTGCAGAGAACAAACCAACCCAGACATTCAATGTTTTTGCTTTGTAATCGCAGGTGAAGGCCTTCGGTCCCGGACTTCGGCCTACCGGTGTGGTTGTGAATAAACCAACGGAGTTCACCATCGATGCGCGCATGGCAGGAAAGGGCCACCTCAGAATCTACGCACAGGTAATGAAAACACACGTAGCAGGTAGGGGATCGAACCCAGGCAATCTTCCTGACAGCTTTCTAATTGGAACATAATGTGGATGGCTTGTGTAATGATGACATGTGCTCCATCGGCGGCAGGATGCGGAGGGCTGCACTATTGACATCAAGATCAATGAGAAGGGGGATGGGACCTTCTTGTGTGTGTACACTCCCAGCAAGCCCATCAAACACACCATTATCATCAGCTGGGGGGACGTCAACGTGCCCAACAGCCCCTTCAGGGTAGGAGGACATTCACAGATGGTCCATAACTAGGGATGGGAATCGAGAACCGCTTCCAGTTGAGAACCGGTTCTAAATTGTCCGATCCATCGGAATCAAATGCCTCCGAGCTTATCAATTCCTTTCATTGATGCCGGGATGTTTTTACGACAGTGGTGTATGGCCATTTCAAAATGATGAGGAGTCATCATATCAGAATTTCATGAAGATAGATGACAACAGTGCTAGTTGTAATGTTTGTAAAAAAAAAAAAAAAGGCCAGCGCCAAAGGAAAATCACCAGCGCCAAAATGATAACGATTGAGAATATAAATAGCAATTAAAATCCTCTCCGAATGTGTTGAATAGCAATTTATCAAACAACTGTCTAGGGCTGGCCCGAATACATCATTTCAAGCTTTTAATAATCGTTTTACGAACGAATATTCGAATAGTTAATTAAAAAAAAAGTCAATTCACATTGGGTATCTTTCCCTGTCTGATTCGGAGCCGGCGGAGACCACTGCTGCAGAATCGCATTTTATCAACTGATCTTTTTTACCTTTTCATTTCTGAAGCGGTTCAATTTGTTATTTTAATAACGCAAAACTACAATATCGGATTGCTGCGTGGACGGGGATAGGATTGCTGTGTGGACGTCAGTGGCTTTCAGAGCCACTCATATGTCTGAGTCTGACTCTGTTACAGCAGAGCTTCAATGTAAACTAAAGGTTTCCGAAGACACATGGCTTCCTAGTATGAGAGTAGGCCTACTTCCAATTATCATAAAGCAAATGGGTGGTTTGAACATTGTGCAAAGTATTGATGAATTTACACCGCAGGACTAGCGCTATTCACCCGAAGAGTAATCACAGGTGCTATTGTGGATGACTCGTTTTTAGTGGACCTCTTTCTGGCTGTGTAGACCTTTCCACACAGAAAATTGATCAGGAATCAATAAAGGAATCGATAAAGAATCGGCTCGATAAGCAGAATCGATAATGGAATTGGTATCCATAAAATCGTATCGATTCCCATCCCTATCCCTAACAGACGCACACACGCACACAGGCACAGACACACACACACATTGACATACATAAGTATGCATGCACGCATATACACACACACACACAGCGATGCAAGACAGAGATGCAATTACACACACACATTGACATACATAAGTATGCATGCACGCATATACACACACACACACACACACACAGCGATGCAAGACAGAGATGCAATCACACATACACATTGACAAGGATGCAATACAAAATGCACATCCACACAAACACACACACACAGGCACACAAACATTGACATGAACATAGATTCAATTTACATACAGTATACACACACAGGCACACACATGCGTGCGCACAAACACACACACACACACACACACACACACCAACACACACACTAATGTCTCACAATCGCACATACCCCCACACACACTTTTTAATGTCTGACTCAAAATTAAAATTTCTTTCCCACGTAATTAATTATAATAATGCATAAAATATGATAATGCACCGCTCTCCACCCGATGAAGGAGTGGCGCTCCAGTTGATTGCTTCTGCTCTAAAGCTCGGTGTGTCCTCGCCAGGTGCTGGTCGGAGAGGGCTGTCACCCGGACAAGGTCAAGGTGTATGGTCCCGGGGTGGAGAAGAGCGGCCTCAAGGCCAACGAGCCGACTTACTTCACTGTGGACTGCAGCGACGCGGGCCAAGGTGAGGCCGCCAGACGGCGATGTGCACCATCAACCGCATTTTTCTATCCTCTTGATGATGAATGCATGTACATTAGGGTAGAACGTACTGGTGCGCATTGCAGGAGGCCATAATTTATGTATTGAATCGTGATTTGCAATTAGGTCGGGAGAGCTCCTCTACATATTCTTGCCATTAAGGTTGACCCTCTTGAATAAATGTCCTCTTCATAATGTGACGTATTTGCTACTAGGGGATATCAGCATTGGGATCAAGTGTGCCCCGGGAGTGGTCGGTCCTGCTGAGGCAGACATCGACTTTGACATAATCAAGAATGACAATGACACCTTCACTGTCAAGTACACTCCACCGGGTCCCGGGCGCTATACCATAATGGTGCTGTTTGCTGACCAGGTATAAAAAAGGCCACTGTACAAAATAATAAAAGACCAGAGAGATCCTGCTGAGAGAGCTTATCGCTTTATTACTACTATCATTTGCCTTGTTCCTAACTCCGCTTCTGTGAATTCACTTCAGGAAATCCCTGTTAGTCCATTCAAAGTCAAGGTAGATCCTTCTCATGATGCTGGCAAGGTGAGAGCGGAAGGACCCGGGCTTAACAAGACAGGTGAGACATGCTTCTTTCCTCCCTAAAATATCATGATGCCAGGGAAACTGTAAGAAAAAGCACTCACATTTAACATTTAACAATGACCTTTAGCAAAGCTGACAATATGCTTGTGCATGGTTCGTTCCAGGAGTGGAGGTGGGGGCACCGACACACTTTACCATTTACACTAAGGGAGCGGGCAAGGCCAAGCCAGATGTGCACTTTGCAGTTTCTGGTGCTGGAGAGGCTGTTCGTGACTTTGAAATCATCGACAACCACGATTACTCCTACACCGTGAAGTACACTGCTCTTCAGCAGGTAGCGCCTCTCTAAAAGGGTTGGATTTGTTGGGTGGAAGTGGTGGTGACGTTGCTCCGGCGTTCAACTGTCTCGTTCTTTCTCCTGTTTGCGTTTCCAGGGTAACATGGCAATTTCAGTGACTCACGGAGGTGACCCTATTCCCAAGAGCCCCTTCCACATCTCTGTGGCTCCTCCACTGGACCTCAGCAAGATCAAAGTTGAAGGACTTGATACGAGTAAGTTATTCAAGTATTACTGTTATAAATCAATAAAAAATCACTACACAGTCATCATGGGAAGACAATGAAGCATTCAAAATATAAGCAAAGGGAAAACATATGGACACATAACTGGTAGAGAGGACACATTGCATAATCAAATTATTGTATGTTCTATGGACATTTCTGATTGCTGAACACACTGCATCGAGTAGTCATCTATTTAAAAAACCCTCCATCATAACTGCAGTCTCTGAAGGGCTTTCAAAAGCCTGCACTGGACTCAG
The DNA here is from genome assembly GCA_030340625.1 of Merluccius polli. NCBI lineage: Eukaryota > Metazoa > Chordata > Actinopteri > Gadiformes > Merlucciidae > Merluccius > Merluccius polli. The sequence goes on from JAOPHQ010006113.1 coordinate 34,034, forward strand.
ATTTTACATGGTTGATGTTTTTTTTGTCGCCTGTAGAAGTGGAGGTCGGAAAGGACCAGGAGTTCACGGTCAACTCCCAGGGCGCTGGAGGCCAGGGGAACGTAGGTGTGAAGATGACCTCACCGTCCGGACGACCAATCCCATGCAAGACAGAGTCGGACAAGGCCGGTGGCACTCACAATGTCAAGTACATCCCCCCCGAGGAGGGGCAATACAAGGTGGATGTCAGCTATGATGGAAACCCAGTGGCGGGAAGCCCCTTCGGAGTGGAGGGGGTGATGCCTGGAGATCCCTCCAAGGTAGGTTGCTTTGAATAGAAAACCAAGAACATGTCTTGTTGTGACTCCTGTCCACACCTACTGTACTCTACTCTTCATGATTGCGGTGTTAATCTTGTCAATACGGTCGAAACGGATCACATCTATAAGGCAATTGCAACACTCCTCATCATCACAGGTACGAGCCTACGGCCCAGGTCTGCAGGGCGGCATTGTGGGCAAACCCGCTGCGTTCACCATCGACACCAAGGGAGCCGGAGCCGGGGGCCTCGGCCTGGCGGTCGAGGGGCCCTGCGAGGCAAAGCTCGAGTGCCAGGACAACGGAGACGGCACGTGCTCGGTGACCTACCTGCCCCCTGTGGCGGGCGAGTACGACATCAACGTCCTGTTTGCCGAGCAGCACATCCCCGGCTCTCCCTTCAAGGCGGCGGTGCGGCCCGCCTTCGACCCCACCAAGGTGACGGCCAGCGGGCCCGGCCTGGAGAAGGCCAAGGCCGGGGAGCCGGCCACCTTCGCCGTGGACTGCACCCGCGCCGGGGACGCCGAGCTCACCATCGAGATCGTGTCGGAGACCGGGGCCAAGGCCGAGGTGCGCATCCAGAAGACCGCGGAGGGGACCTTCTCCGTCACCTACATCCCGCCCTTCCACGGCACCCACACCATCACCATCAAGTACGGCGGCAGCCTCATCCCCCAGTGCCCCAAGGTGATCCAGGTGGAGCCCTCCGTGGACACCAGTGGAGTGAAGGTCTACGGACCCGGAGTGGAGCCCAGAGGTAAGGCTGGACTTCAATGCGTCAACAACTGACCCGCAAACCTAGCTAGCTTGGTACCTAGGTATGAACCAGCTTGCTCACTAGCCAGCAAAATGTTGACTTAAAATGTTGACTTAATATAATGCTACTACTATGTATGTCAATTATGGCAGCCATTGCACTCCTAACCATCTCCACTCTGCGTTCCTTCCCAAGATGTCTTCCTTGCTAATTAAGGGAGTTTTTTCTTGCTATTTGGGGGGCTGGGGTTAGGGGGTCATAATGATATGGCCTGTAAAGCCCTTTGAGACCAACAGTGGGCTATACAAATACAATTGACTTGACTTGACTGAACTATGGAGGTCCACCAGATCCATTACTTACTTGGATAGCTAGCTCCGAAAGTAACGGATCTAGTCCCTACTCAGGGAAACCATAATAATAATACTGTATATATTAGTTAAATGTTTGTTTACCTTTCGTTTATATTTATAGGAGTTAATGTTTATGTTTAGCTCATTGTCTTTGTTTCAGCTGTATGTACATTGAGAGCACTGGAAAAACCAGTCAAATTCCTTGTATATTTGTGAACATACTTGGCGAATAAAGCTGATTCTGTACTGATAATAACCATGGTTACGTTGTGTCGGGTCAGGTGTGCTCAGGGAGGTCACGACCCACTTCATCGTGGACACGCGCACCAACAGCAAGACGGGAGGCAATCACATAAAGGTCCACGTGATCAACCCGTCGGGCAGCAACACGGAGACATACATCACCGACAAGGGAGACGGCACGTACCGCGTGGAGTACACGCCCTACGAAGACGGTGAGGAAACAAACACTGTTAACACTGTTAACATCTTTTTTTCTTTTCTTTTCGTTTACTTAGCGCTGAAATTAATCAAGGGCAAACAGGGATTTAACCATATTGACACTGGGGACGGGAGATTAAAATAGCATTTTATTTTACACCGTGATATTATGTTTTTGGCAGATTGAGAGAGGGATTAATGACAGACACTGACAACAGGTGTTTGTTCTGGGGTGCCATTAGGGACATGTGGGCTGGGGGGTGGAGAGGTGGGGCCGATGGGGTATAAATACAGAATGATGCAGCAGAGCAATGAGGGCACAGTGAGAGAGAGAGAGAGAGAGAGAGAGAGAGAGAGAGAGAGAGAGAGAGAGAGAGAGAGAGAGAGAGAGAGAGAGAGAGAGAGAGAGAGAGAGAGAGAGAGAGAGAGAGAGAGAGAGAGAGAGAGAGAGAGAGAGAGAGGGGATAGAGAGAGAGACAGAGAGAGTCAGGTCCCTGTTTTATAAATAGAGAGACCCTTCTGGAACAGAACCTCTTAACCAGTCAGGTATGTGAGATGTGAGCACTTGCACACACACACACACACACACACACACGCACACACACACACGCAAACACACACACACACAGTACAGCACAGCGAGGACAGGAATGATAGGGCGATATTAATAGGGAGTTATAACACAAAGCAATGAGATCACAGACCACTTTTCTACCACCATGCTCGCTCTAATATCACACCTCTTCTGAAGCTGGCATTCTGGCATGCAGGCCTACAGAGAGGCCTGTCAGAATACGAACGCTGCAAACAGAATAACGAATGGAAAACAGATGCAGGGCTGATGTATGGTTTGGCGCTGAAGGTGGAATCATTGATATATAAACGGATGTTTACTCTTCCTGTTAGGAACATTGTCTACATTTATGATTCATCAGATCTGCCAAAGCACAAGCGCCCTGAAGTCAGATGCACAGACAGATCTGCCGATAAGCGAGAGATCAGGCTGATTTCTGTGGGCCGTGTGTGTGTGTGTGTGTGTGTGTGTGTGCAGGTATGCATCTGATCGAGGTGCTTTATGACGACGTGGCCGTGCCCAAAAGCCCCTTCAGGGTGTCGGTGATGGAGGGCTGCGACCCAACCCGGGTGCGGGCCTACGGACCCGGTCTGGAAGGAGGCATCACCAACAAGGCCAACTGCTTCACAGTGGAGACCAGGTGCTGCTTGGGTCCCGCCCTCTGCATGTCCAAATGTGGAATGTATACTAATGCATGGTAGTCTTTTATGATATATACATCATAATACTAGTTTTACCATGAATGCAGTTTTATTGCGTAGCACTGTAAAACACTGGCATCAAAACGGTACAGTTGTCACCATAAACGATGATTTCCTATGCTGAAGTTGTCGCGGGGTTTCCCTGCAGGGGCGCCGGTACCGGGGGCCTGGGCCTGACCATCGAGGGGGCCTCGGAGTCCAAGATGTCCTGCAAGGACAACAAAGACGGCAGCTGCAGCGTGGAGTACGTCCCCTTCACCCCCGGCGACTACGACGTCAACATCAACTACGGCGGCCACCCCATCCCCGGCAGTCCGTTCCGGGTGCCGGTGCGCGACCCGGTGGACCCCACCAAGGTCAAGTGCTCCGGGCCGGGCCTGGGCAACGGCGTAAGGGCCCACGTCCCCCAGAACTTCACTGTGGACTGCACCCAGGCCGGCCAGGCACCGCTGGACGTCAAACTCTACGGCCCCACAGGTCAGCGAGGCGCATAAATAAGAAGCGTTAATGGTGCTGTGGGTAAGATTCGAGAGTTGTAAAAGAGAGATAGCAGAAGAGAGCAGGTGAGAGAAAGATTTTAGAAACTGAACCCCCCAAAAAAAACTGTCCCCTCCCTCCTTGCTGCTCCCTCCCTCCCTATGCTTCTCCACCATTGAGAAGCATTGCATTTCACACACCTGTGATTGACAGGGATTCCCCGAACCAATCAGGGAAGAGATGAGCCGGGAGTGGTCCAAAAATCGACAAATTGGCTCATAGAGAGGCAGGCACGGTCAATTCGAAGCGGATATTCTCACAGGCCATTTCTAACCTATTACACTCGTAGATAAATGATAGCTCTTAAATCTTACCTACAAGCAGCTTTAAAGTGCTCTGCTTTGAGGGTATGGGAAGAAGATGTATGGTGTAGCGGTGGGTTTATCTCTGTCCTGTCTGTACGGCTCAACAGGCACCGCTGAGCCAGTGGGTGTCAAGAACAACGGCGACGGCACTCACACGGTCCATTACACGCCAGGCCAGGACGGGCCATACACCGTGGCGGTCAAATACTCAGACCAGGAAGTCCCACACAGGTAAGACATAGAAAACATAAGACACGTAATAGACACATAGAAACGCAGTCGCAGATCAGCTATGCATGACAAATCTGTTACTGTATGACACAGAGACATTGACACTGAAAGAAACGATGCTGTGAAGAAAATCCGGCATTATTAAACTGTGATTTTCCCTTCTTTGTTCCACCAGTCCCTTCAAGGTGAAGGCCAACCCGGGCCACGATGCCAGCAAGGTGCGGGCCAGCGGACCCGGGCTGGACACCAAGGGAGTGTCGGCCAGCATTCCCGTGGAGTTCACCATCGACGCCCGCGACGCCGGGGAAGGGCTGCTCACCGTGCAGATCCTGGTTGGTGGAGACACGTGTAGAAACAGCACAGCTGGATTTAACTTGACTTTTAGTACATAGTCATTCTTTTTTTTCTTTTTTCTTTATTGAACACACATAGGAATAACAATGGCACAGAAACTCATGTGCAGTTCTGATTTTTTCACATTTTGCAACAAGAGCAACAATTCCACATGGGAAGTAACTAAAAAAATGAAATATTGTACTGTGTCATTATTGGCAAGGAATAATTTCTCCATGAACTTCCTCACGGCTGCAGGACCCAGAAGGCAAGCCTAAGAAGGCGACCATCCAGGACAACAGGGACGGTACGTACACCGTGTCCTACGTACCGGACTCCACCGGGAACTACACCATCACCATCAAATATGGAGGAGACGAGATCCCATACTCGCCCTACCGCATCCAGTCCCTGCCCACCGGAGATGCCAGCAAGTGTCTGCTCACAGGTGAGGGTGCAGCAGGGGTGAAGTTCTCGTGGATCTGGCCAGAAACACTCATTCTTATTTTATTTGTATTTTACCTTTATTTAAACAGGGAAAATCACATTGAGACAGAGATCTCTTATTCGAGTGAGCCCTGTGTAATACAGCAGTAAGAACATTGTAGACAAGTAATTACAATGATACATATCTTAAAGTCAAAAATACAAGGTTCAGTACAAGATAAAATGTTTGGATAGAGATAAAAACTAAAATGAATAAATGATAAAACGATAAAACGAACAACAAATAGAAGATTAAAAACAACAGATTAAACTAATGCAGAAAGCACAATACATAAATACTTTAATAAATAAGCAGTTTATTCAAAAACACATTTGAAAAGTGAATATTTGCTCATACTAATCATTGTGTTCTTTGTTTTTCCAGTGTCTATTGGAGGCCATAATGTTTGTAAGTAACAGAAGAGGCTTCATTCTTTGTCATGATTCCCTTCAGCAAATAACAAGTAAAACGGCAATCCATAAAAAACATGCTTCCTTCCTTCCTTCCTTCCTTCCTTCCTTCCTTCCTTTCCCTGTGCAGCGGGTCTGCAGCGGCTCCAGACCTCCGAGGACACGGTGATCACGGTGGACGCCAAGGCCGCCGGCAAGGGCAAGGTGACCTGCAAGGTGCTGACCCCCGAGGGGGTGGAGCTGGACATGGACGTGGTGGAGAACCACGACGGCACCTTCGACATCTACTACACGGCGCCGGAGCCGGGGAAGTACGTCATCACCATCCGCTTCGGCGGCCAGAACATCCCCAAGAGCCCCTTCCACGTCACGGTGAGCAGGAGGAGGACGCGTCAATCGTTTCAATAAAATATTAAATGTCATATTAAAAAAACTATATAAATAAAATATAAAATATCATATATAATAGAAATAAAATATAAAATGTAATATTTGAAAAATATAATAGAAATAAAATATAAAATATCATATTAAAACATATAAAAGAAATGAAATATAAAATATAATATTAAAAATAAAATATAAAATACATTTGGGATTTGTGACTTCAGTGTGGAAGTCAGTCAAACATACATGGCATGCATACATACTCTACATACATACATACATAGAGTACATACATACATACATACATACATACATACATACATACATACATACATACATACATACAGTACATACATACATACATACATACATACATACATGCATACATACTCTACATACATACATACAATACATACATACATACTTACACACATACATATACATACATACATGCATGCATACATACATATATGCATGCATACATACTCTACATACATACATACATACAATACATACATACATACATACATACATACATACATACATACATACATACATATTGCATATTGCCTCGGTCCTAGATTAAAAATAAATAAATAAAAGATATGTAGATAAAAGTATGACCGATATGTCAACCCCCACAAACGAAGTAATTGCACGCGTCTTGAATGAATCAATAAACAGAAGTCCAGTAGTATGGATCTGGTGTGTTGACGTCTGTATTTTCCCTGCGTGTCGGTTGTGCTGTGCTGGCAGTCAATTGAATTTATTTGATGTTGTTGAAAACCGCCAGGCTTCAAGCGAGCCGGTGGCGCCTCGTGACAGCGTGGACCCGCTCTTCCGCCCACTCAACCTGGTGGTGCCCTTCACACCACATCAAGGGGAGATCACAGGTCAGACCACCGTGCACTCACACACAAACACACAAACACACACACACAGGCACAGGCACAGGCACAGGAACACAGGCACAGGCATGCACACATGCACGCACGCAAATACACATGCAAACATGCACGAACGAACGCACACACACGCATACACAAACGCACAGGCACTAACACAAGCACACACAACGACACACACACACACACATGAAGAGAGACAGTAATGTCTCTCTCCATGCGACAGAGACATTGCTGACACAATGTCACAACCTCCAGGCCTGCACTCTCATAAACACTGGGGATTTTGTCTCCAAAAGAAATAACACAAAAGAAACACGGTCCAGGTGTCCCATCTAAATGTACTGTTGTGTTGTTGTGTTGCGTTGTGTCCAGGGGAAGTACGCATGCCCTCGGGAAAGACCGCCCGTCCGCACATCACCGATAACAAGGACGGCACCATCACTGTGAAGTACCAGCCTGCCGAGAGAGGCCTGCATGAGATGGACATCAAGTATGAAGGAAACCACATCCCAGGTTAGGAAACAGCACATCATTATCGGGCCAATACCGCCACATGTACTGTCATGTTCCAGGATATATACAAATAGGTATCCAAATAATATATATATATATTTTTTACCAAATAGGTATAAAAATAATATATATATACAGTATATATATATATATATATATATATATATATATATATATATATATATATATATATATATATATATATATATGTATATATATATATATACACCAAAATATAAAATATGAAGCATATATATATATATTAGGAAGCAGTTATTATTGTATCAATACCTTAGACCTAGACATTTTAGAAACCCAGAATATTGTGCCGTCTACCAATATGCAATATCTGTCTAAATAATTATATGGCTCATGTGAATCCATCTACCTTGATCTATAGGAAGCCCAATGCAGTTCTATGTGGACGCCATCAACAGCGGCATAGTGACCGCCTACGGGCCGGGGCTGAGCTACGGCATGGTCAACCGCGCCGCCACCTTCACCGTGGTCACCAAGAACGCAGGAGAAGGTGAGTCAGACGCACCGACCGCTCGTACCCTCGCGATGGCGTTCGGCTTAGTGTCCGCGATGTGATCGATCGAAAAGCGCCATCGTCGGCTAATGTCGGTTCCTCTTGCACAGGGGGTCTCTCGCTGGCGGTGGAGGGTCCCTCGAAGGCCGAGATCACCTGCAAGGACAACAAAGACGGCACCTGCACCGTGTCCTACCTGCCCACCGCCCCCGGAGACTACAGCATCATCGTCAAGTTCGACAACAAGCACATCCCCGGCAGTCCTTTCACCGCCAAAATAGCCGGTGAGGAGAGTCTCTTCGCCCGTTCTCTCCCAGAATGCACTCTGTTCGTTCTAACTGTCGACCCCGACAAAAAAAAGTGGCACTTGTGGCGGTTTGATGTTATTTTATCAAGAGTTCACACTCACCGTGAAAGTATCTCCATCTTCCAGGGGACGACGCCATCACCAGGACGTCTCAGCTGAACGTCGGCACGGCGGCCGACGTCTCGCTGAAGATTGCCGAGACGGATCTGAGCTCTCTGAGCGCCAGCATCAGAGCGCCGTCCGGCAACGAGGAGCCCTGTCTGCTGAAGAGGCTGCCCAACCGACACATCGGTGAGCGGGGGGGGAAAAATGTTGATGCGCTGATCCCGGCTAAACTTGAGCCGAGTCTTAAGGCTCAAATAAAACACAGCACACTCTTGTTTGATACTCTGCACTGCCAACTTTTTTTTCATAGAGGGAAGGCAAGTTTATTTTTATAGTCCTTGATCAAAGTCACAGGCTGAAAGGGGATTTAAGGCCGCCCCCCCCCCCCCCCCCCCCCCTCCCCCGATTTACCCCCCCCCCCCCCCCCCCCCAGCCTCCTTTTGGCTTCTTCTTTTATGGTTGTCTTGTAGTCTGTTTGTTTTTTTTGTTGTTTACCCTAAATCTTTATTTTTTTAAATTTTGTATTCATATTATTCGTATTTAATTATTTATTTCTCTCTCTCGCTTCTTATCTCACTGTGCTGTTGTGGCAACATGAATTTCTCCTTTGGGGGCGACGAATAAAGTATTTACTTGCTTTTGCTTACTTTCCTCCGCCCTCTCCCAGGCATCTCCTTCACTCCCAAGGAGGTCGGCGAGCACGAGGTCAGCGTGCGCAAGAACGGCGCCCACGTGGCCAACAGCCCCTTCAAGATCATGGTGGGCCAGTCGGAGATCGGCGAGGCCAGCCGAGTCAAGGCCTTCGGCAAAGGCCTGGTGGAGGCGCACACGTTCGAGATGGCCGAGTTCTTCGTGGACACCAGGAACGCGGGTACGCCGACGGGGGCTTGAAAATAATTCATGAAACCTTTGTAAAAGTTTAATGAAATACGCGTTGCGGTACAGCGCTGGAAACCACAATCGCCTCACTTCCACTCATGTCTTTTCGCCCGCTTCTCTCTCTCTTGTTCCTAGGCTACGGAGGTTTAGCGTTGTCGGTGGAGGGTCCCAGCAAAGTAGACATTAACTGTGAGGACATGGAGGACGGGACGTGCAAGGTCTCGTATTGCCCCACAGAGCCGGGCAACTACGTGGTGAACATCAAGTTCGCGGAGAAGCATATACCAGGTGAGACCGCGCCGCGTCTCGCGTTATCACCGGCGTCTAAAATCTGTTTTCCTTATTTCCTCATTCCTCGTTTAGAAATACACGATAGGAATTAAGAATGACTGAGTGTATTTTGCCCACGTTGTCCCGCCTCCAGGGAGTCCGTTTTCAGTGAAGGTGACAGGGGAGGGCAGGATGAAAGAGAGCATCACCAGGAAGCGACAGGCGTCCTCCATCGCGTCGGTGGGCAGCACATGTGGCCTGAATCTCAAGATCCCAGGTCAGTGAACGTTGTCCGGGCAGATTCATCACGCCATCAGTACAGTGGTGGAAAGTAACTAAGAGTAACTAACACTCAAGTGCGGTACTCATCATTTACTTGAGTATTTCTATTTTCTGCTACCTTATACTTCTACCTCACTGCATCTCAGAGGCAAATGCTTTTTACTCCACTACATATATTACGATTTGCTTTGCAGATTCAGATTAACAATATAAAATATAATCAATAAATAAATAATATTATTATTATAACAATAAGGCTTTATTGGTCCCCAGGAGGAAATTCACACACTACCCAGCAGTATGTAAAGTAATATATGCAATATATATAACTAAATTCAAATGAGCCATTCTGCATAATGAGTACTTTTAGTTTTGGTACTTTAAGTATATTTTGATTCAAATACTTTTGTACTTTTACTAAAGCAACATTTTCAATGCAGGACTTTTACTTACATTTCTACAGTTGGGTATTACTACTTTTACTTAGAGTAAAAGATCTGAGTACTTCTTCCACCACTGCCTCAGTATCAGTTCACTTTTTAGCCTACCAGATTGACAGAGGTCAGCCATTAGGGATCCAGCCGCTCTAATCACTAAACGATCCTACATGGAAACACAAATCACATAATTGATGATGATGATGATTATGGTGGAGGACCGCTTGGTCCCCTTGCACCCTTGAGTGTGATGACGGACTGTGCGTGTCGCTCTGCAGGGAACTGGTTCCAGATGGTGTCTGCCCAGGAGAGGCTGACCAGGACGTTCACCCGCAGCAGCCACACCTACACCCGCACCGAGCGCACGGAGATCAGCAAGACGCGCGGCGGCGAGACCAAGAGGGAGGTGCGCGTGGAGGAGAGCACCCAGATGGGCGGCAGGGGAAGCCCCTTCGCAGACGTGTTCGGGGACTTCCTGGGCCGGGAGAGCCTCAGCAGCTTCGCCGGGATCACCGCCAGACCTGAGGGTGAGCGGGGGGGGGGGCGGGCGACATCCACATCCATGTCCACCCTGTTATTGTTATTCCCCAAGTCCCTTACTTTGGGGGTTGCACTTTGGTTTGATTCGGAAAGCATATGTTCAATTTCCGTCGGGGGTCATGGAACAAGGTGTTCGTTCATTCATGTGCGCCATTAGCTTTGGTGCGCTAATAACCCTTGTAGCCTTGGTGGTTTTCCCTCAATACAAGTGTTGCGTAACAAATAGTGGGCATACCCATGTGTGTATTTTTTTTTGCCTAAATCTGATTAACTAAATGCTGTTTGGAAATGTCTGCTTCTCAAAATGGCCACTCACAAAATCTCACAAAATGTCCCTTCCCTCCCCTCCCAGTGGAGAGCGGCTCCCAGGTGATGACGGCCCAGGTGACCAGCCCCGGCGGGAAGACGGCCGACGCCGACATCGTGGACGGCGGCGGCAGCACCTACAGCGTGCGCTTCATCCCCCAGGAGATGGGCCCCCACACGGTCAACGTCAAGTACAGGGGCCAGCACGTCCCCGGGAGCCCCTTCCAGTTCACCGTGGGGCCCATGGGGGAGGGAGGAGCTCACAAGGTCCGCGCCGGCGGCACCGGTCTGGAGAGAGGCGTCGCCGGGGCTCCTTGTAAGCAAAAAAAGAAACAATAATAATAATACTAATAATTAATTGCATTTATATAGCGCTTTTCAAGATACCCAAAGCGCTTGAGTGTGTGTGTGTGGGGGGGGGATATGACACGTTCATCCGCTACCAGCGGATCCTGGGACCTCAAACTCGTCCATGTCCCTTTAATCTGAAAGTCATGATCATTATTGTTCCACTGTGAAACGTGAAACAGGCCATGGGTATTGTGGATGTAATATGAGGCTGGAATACATGCTGTAAGGTCTTTTTATATTCCATATGTTAATCCGCCTGTCACTCACTCTTTCCCCCCATCCCTATATTTTGTATCCGTCTTCCTCGCTCTCGTCTCTCACTCTCTCTCTCTCTCTCTCTCTCTCTCTCTCTGTGTAGCCGAGTTCAGTATCTGGACCAGGGAGGCAGGCGCCGGGGGCCTGTCCATAGCGGTGGAGGGGCCAAGCAAGGCCGAGATCTCCTTCGAGGACAGGAAGGATGGATCCTGTGGCGTCTCCTACGTAGTAAAGGAACCAGGTTAGCCCAACCGAAAAATAACCCAAAATCATCATCATGTTGTGCACAACATCCAACGTAAACCGCGCCGATCGGACCGGTGTGCTGTGTGACTGTATGATTACAGCTCATTTTCTCCATGAACGGCTGTCATTTAGAAGAAAATAAATAAAAATCATCGCCAGGATTTTTGACAGGCGAGGCTAACGTAGCGCTGGTTCCCCAGGTGACTATGAAGTGTCAATCAAGTTCAACAATGAGCACATCCCTGACAGCCCGTTCGTCGTCCCGATCGCTACGCTGTCAGACGAGGCCCGTAGGCTCACTGTCACGAGCGTTCAGGTACGCACACACTCACACACGCGCGCACGCACATGCACGCACGCACACACACACACACACACACACACACACGCATACATGGACACAGAGTCTATGTGTGAAACCAAACAAGAAGAATCCGGGGTGAAGAGGGTTTCATTAGCTAAAGCACTTAAAGACGCCCCTCATCATCTAGAAATACACTTTTGTCATTAGTGCTTCATTACATGCGTTATATTAAGCCCTCTCACCCACTCTCACCCACTCTGACTCTGGGTACCCTGTCCTTGGAGTGTCAGCCGATGTGTGTGTGTGTGTGTGTGTGTGTGTGTGTGTGTGTGTGTGTGTTGAAGGCCTGTAGTAGAACTGTAATCCTGCCCCTTGATGACTGAGGGGGGATCAACTGTCCTCATCAGTAATGAGGGTCACATACACACACACAGACACACACGCGCAGACACACACACACACGCGCAGACACACACACACACACAGACACACACAGGCACACACACACACACACACACACACACACACACACATACATTCACACATTCACATACCTGCTGCCTGAATGCCTGCCAGGACCACCATCTTATTTGGGAGCCTGTTGAGAACTTGTGATGGATGGCTGATTAAATACACTGGGGGGGGGGGGGGGGGGGGGATTAGAGAAAGAAACGAAAGAAAGAAAGAAAGAAAAAGAGAAAGAAAGAAAGTAATTTATAGTTAGATGGAAAGTTCCTGGCAGAGATGGAACGACTCCCTGTAAACTCCTTTAACGTATCCTCTCCCCTGTTTGCTCCCTCCATTATCCATTTTAAGCAGGATGAGTCATACACACACATGCACACACACAC
>JAOPHQ010006114.1:2500-44915 GCA_030340625.1 Merluccius polli
ACGAGTGGCGGGAAATGAGTCCAGTCTGGCGACACCCGCTCACCTCAGCGTCTCCCTGATGACCGCCTTGAGGTACGGCATGGAGTAGACGTCCTCGGCGGACAGGACGGGGTCGGCGGACAGGACGGGGTCGGCGGACAGGACGGGGTCGGCGGACAGGACGGGGTCGGCGGACGCGTATCCGGAAACCTCCTCATAGAGGGTCTGCTGAACCTCGGGGTTCCTGGACAGCAGGTACAACGCCCACATTAACGTATTGGAGGTCTTGGGGAGGGAAAACGAGAGAGAGAGAGATATACTGAGATTTAGAGAGAGAGAGAGTGAGACGGACAGACAGACAGATAGACAGACAGACAGGTTCGGCAGGAGACAGACACACAGGTGTAGATTTCAAGGGGGGGACGCGGGAGATATAGTCCCCCCTCAATACTCATCATGCGTGACACATGCATGCATCCCTCACGATAAAAAAGGGTTTTTTAATAGAAAAATGAACCTTGTCCATTCAAAGCTTCATTTAAACTTAAAATACACTTGAGAGTGCGGTGTCCTACCGTGTCCACGCCGGCCAGCAGCAGCTCGGTGATGCTGCCGTACACCTCCTTGCGGCTGAGCTGGGTGTTGGACAGCAGGTAGGTCAGGTACTCGCCGCCGACCTCCTGCTGCTCGTCCGCCGCACGCCGCTCTATGTCCTCCACCTTCCTGTCGATCAACTGCCCGGCTGTGGGAATTCAAAATATATAGGCCTAAAAATATATTAGACATATTATATCAATCTTTTTTTATTAATTTTTTTATATATATTATCATATATTTTGAATATATAAGTATATAATACATCTGCTAACAGGTAATAAAGCAATAGCTGCAATGATACACTGAATACACATACATATACATACATATATACATACATACATATCTTTCTTTTTAAAACCTGTATATATTCTCTTCTCTTTTAATTTATATTCTTATTTTATATCTATTTTTAATATTTATATTTGTATAAGTGTATATAGCTGTTTTTGCACCAGGGATCGAGGGAAACGGCATTTCGGCTTTTGTGTATGTCCTGTACATGAAAATTGACAATAAAGTTCGACTTGACTTGACTTGAAAGACTTGTGAATGAACATAGTGGTTAAACTTGCACTATGTTACTTTTTCGACCGCAGCTATTTATATCCGAACTAGAAAGTTTCTTAAGGATAAAATGCGCCCATTCCCTGGAGTCAATTCATCCAGGGAATCTCTCCCTGTAATAAAATCGCTTTATTCTGGTCCACTTTTGCCCAAATGATATCGCTGTAACTCAAGCCACTAGAGGCCATTAATGGGAAAACACGGGGAATACATATTGCAATTGTCCATTTCAGAAAAGCTGAGCATTTGCTATAGTCGTTATAAGCGTTTTATCGTTCATCACACTGCCAATACTTTCGTGCGATTTCTCAACAGCGTGGTGACCGTGACCTCGACCGCGACCTCTGGAGATCAGTGAGCCTCGATACCGAAGTTGAAGATGCCGTCCCAGCCCGCCACGTAGCGGTGCCAGTGCGGCACGAAGCGGTGGGTCCACTTGGGCAGCAGGAGCACCGCGGCGCTGTTCTCGAACATCTGGCCGATGGAGTCGATGAAGTGCTGCGTGCCGCCCGGGATCTCCCTCTCCAGGCAGCCGATCCTCGTCTCGAACAGAACCGTCGATATACCTGCGGTGGAACGGGTGGGAAGTAACTTAAGTACATTTACTCAAGTACTGTACTCAAGTACACATTTGAGGTACTTTTACTTGAGTATTTCTATTTTCTACTCCACTACATCTCAGAGGCAAATGTTGTACTTTTTACTCCACTACATTTCTCTGACCGCTTTAGTTATTAGTTACTTTGTAGATTCAGATTAACAGCACAAAATATAATCAAAATACATTATATTATTAATATATCTATAAGGCTTTATTGGTCCGCAGGAGGAAATTCACAAGCTCCCCAGCAGTATGTAAATGAATATATAAAATATTTATAAATACATTAAAATGAGCTCCACCTTTACCAGCTGCAACATTAAAGCGATGAACACATGAATGCATCAATAAATATAATCCAATAATATAATATATATTATTCTCCTGAAATGGGCCATTCTGCCTAATGAGGACTTTTAGTTGTGGTATATTTTGATGCTAATACTTTTGTACTTTTACTTCCATAACATTTTTAATGCAGGACTTTTACTTGTGTGGTATGGTGCAGCTTATGCATAGTTGGTATTGTGTGGCGTTAACAAATGTCAGTGGTTCGATTCCCACTATAGGGCCACCCATGCAAGACCCATGTAAGCATCCACCAAAATTAAATAATTGTTATTTCAATGCATTAACCAAAAGTATACCAAAGTGCTGCACGGCGGTACATGCGGCGTCCCGGCACCAGCGGTCGGTGGTGGCCTACCTCCCTACCTTCGAGGGAGAACAGGTACAAGTTGTTGCACACGTCGGTGACCAGCGTCCCGCAGGGCGAGGTGCGGCGCAGGTAGCGGACGCGCTTGATCAGGTCCGTGACCACGTCGTTGACCGCGGGGCCGTAGTGAATGGCGTCCCGCGGGTGCAGCATGCGCTTGTTCAGGAGCGCTCTCAGGTTGTACCAGTTATCTCCTTCCCTGCCCAAACAAATAGACCGATATTAAAAAATTGATATTTACAAAAATATATCATTTTCAACATATGTTTATGGTGATGATGGCATGGAAATACATTTGCAGCCTTTCCAGCCTTTCACTGAAGTATTTTTCCTCAACTTGCTCTTCCCACATCTTTTTTTTTTCTGTTTCTCCTTGTTAGTACCCTTGTGTACTTATGTATTTTATGTATTTTATGTAAATGTGTCTCAAAATTTAATTTAATTTTTTTTTTTTATTAAAAAATTTAAAACATTAAAAAAAAAACAATCACTGAAGCATTTGCAAGTGCAAATAGAGATTTCACTGTGCATCGTTCCAAACATTTTATACACATGCATCTAGATTTATAAAAGTAAAACCTTAATGTCGCCTATAGTGCATTTCACCAAGAATGTATTATTTTTTACAAAAGCTCATTTAAACATGCCTTAAAAAAGCACATTGTATTTCATATCTGTTTTGTTTTTTATGTTACATGTAAGGTGACCTTGGGTTCTAGAAAGGCGCCAACAAATACAATTTATTATTATTATTATTGTTATTGTTATTGTTATTAATTAAACAAAATCACATTTAAACATGCCTTAAATGTGATGCATATAATTGATGACTATTATTTGCTATACTTGTGCGCCTGCCTCCTGTTCATTTGGCGTTGCATCCTGAAAGCCATGATGTTGTTAATAATAACAAATGTGTGAGTGAGGTGCTCTTAACTCTGTAAAGGGCCCGTATCCGAGGCCCCTCATGTCGCGGTAGTCCGTCCACAGGGACATGTCCCCTCGACTGGGGAACTTCCCCTCCTTCCTCAGCACCTCCTCCAGGAGCTTCCCGGTGTTCAGCGACACGGTTTTGAACGCCGCCACGTAGATGGGCCCGTACAGCTGCTTCTCGTAAATCTGACAGGAAAGGGGAAGTGGGAAAGTTAAGAGTGGAGAGATCAGACTCCAAACTCAATGGTACGGCAAACACCTGAGATGCGCCCAAAAGACTCTGATGTCGAAGACGACGCGTGCCATCGTGTTACATGAAGACCAAACACATTATTATTATTTACAAGACGTAATGCACAATAATGTGTCCGCCGACATTTCCGCTGGTATCTAAAGTAATCCGAATCTTAATGTGCAGTGTCAGTGTCCCAAGGATTTTCATTTTTGATGTTCCTGGAGGTATAAACTGGGTGAGTCTGGGGAACTGTGGGAGCCTGGTGGTGGTTTGTGTCCAGATGCTCCCCTAACTTCAGGCTTTAAACTTCCATCTCCTTGATTTTGAAGGTCTTGCAGAAGTTGAGAGAGGGGGGGGGCGGGGCGGGGGGTTGTTGTCCTGGCAACAATGTTACCAAGCCTCTGACCTCTGCTCTCTTTCGGCCGTCTCACTGTTGTTGGTGATGATGAGAGTATCGGGAGGGTGATGTTTGTCCGCAAACTTCACGATGGCGTTGGAGATGCGTGTCGCCACAGTCACAGGGAGAACAGCAGCGGACCGAGAACGCAACCCTGGGGGACTCCGGTGCACCAGAAAGTCCAATGTCCAGTCACAGAGGGTTAAGACAAACAAACAGCCTTCTCACATATCCCCTTATTATTCCTTTACTGTATAGTCTGTGGACACGGGGGATCGAACCCTGCACCTTTCAGCTGGTAACTGAACACCCTTGCCACTACACTGTCCTGCATACGGCTTTGTGTTTGAAAAGCTTGCGTTGTTCTCTCGACAAAGCATTGTTGGCGAGAATGCAACTTACTTTTGAAGAAAATAGGTTGAAAGGTTGTCAGGTAAGAACTTCTTTAAATATTTATTTCAAATATTAACTTCAATTCAACAAGTTTGTCGTTCGTGTGCCCTTAAAAACGGGAAACTACGGCAACCGTAAAACACTGATACATCTGAACCCAAACAGATTACCGATTGTGCAACAGCAGCTGCTTGTTGTAAAATAAAATGTTTACCAAATGTCCTGCAGCAGCCTACCTGTAGGTCATGCAGACGGTTGTAAAAGCCCTGGAACACCATTCTGTACAACATCTCCCAGAGGCCGACCTTTGGCAGGTCCTTGATGGTCTTCAGCTTGTCCCCCTCGGAGCCCGGGAGAGCCATGGACTGCGAGGGGGGGCCTCCCGCGGCCCTGCAGGGGACCAGGGCAGCGGTGCCGGGACCCGGCCATAACCAGCGCCCAGGGCCGGTCCTCCGGAGCCCTGTGCTCCTCATTAGGCGTGCGACCATGTTGCAGTCGCAGTACGCGTGCCAGTGTGTGTAAACACAGGACTCCTGTTATAGCCGAGTGAGCAGGTGCAGAGGAGGGACCCTGTGGACCTGGCAGGTTAACCCTTACAAATCGGAAACTTTTCCATTTTGTGGTGGTTGTTGGGCAATCGCGTTTAGGAACATGAGTACAGTTTTTTGGGGGTTTTTTTTTGTAATCCTTAAATCCTAGAACATATTATAAAAATATGATCCGATATTCTGTATTGGTATTTTGCACAGGCGGATAACTTTTAAGTTGAAACAAACAAAAGTAAATTATTAGACGACAGATGCAAAATTAAGAGAAAATATGAACCTATTTAGTGTAATTAGTAGCAATGTGTTTTATAGGATAAAGCAAAATAACTAGGAATGTTAAATATATTAACCAAAAACTAATTAAAATGGAAATGCATAAACAGAGAGAGCGAGAGTGTGTGTGAAGGAGAAGTCCAGACCTGTAGTTGGGTGAATTATAAAGGTTTCTTGTGAAACCGGATTAGAGTTGTGTTATGAAACAAACGAACGCCTAAGTGGATAAAGAGATTGAAGTTCCAACGCGAGATTGTATGAGTTGTATGAGTTTTCATTAAACATCCCAAATGTGTGAATGGGTGGGAGGGGGGGGTGTTCCTACAGGGCTTATACATCAGAGGGGGGGGGGGGGGGGGGGGGGGGGGAGGAGTTTCAGTGCATGACGAACAAGAACGCCACGGTCTGGTGAAGTAAAAAAAAAACAACGGCAGCGCCCGAGTTTAGCAATCAGTGTTGTTTTTATCCGACTGCATTCATCCATTTATTTTGTCGACATTGCAGATGGCACCCGCGGGGTCCATTTTGTACAACATAAAATGTCCTTGGACTTGTGCCGCGCTCATCTCCGGCAGCGACGCCAGAGCGCTCGAAGCAAACTGGTCGCCGTCGGGGCTCGGCGCCGTCGGGTAGAAGCGGCGAAACATCTGGGCCAGCTGCCAGTGGGTGCAGTGGCCCACGTACTGCTTGAGGTCCACGCGGCCGGGCCGGATCAGCGCCGGGTCGAGCCTGTGTAGAGAGACCAGGGTTAAGAATACTAAAAACGGTGGACTGATGATTATTATTATTGTGCATAAAATAATGTAAAATACTGTCATTTTTATTTTTTGCTTGCTTGAATTTTCATTCTATTGTTACTTTATTCGTAAGTTGTTATTACCCGTCTTCTTATATTGACATCCCCTCGGGGGGGGGGGGGGGTATCTATCTATCTTAGTATATAACATGTAGACTATTCATTCCAATGATGTTCACAAATGTCTCCGGGTCACCTGTCGATAAAGTTGGTGGTCATGAAGACGATGCGGGCCTCGGACGACGCCACGCCGTCTAGAGAGTTGAGAAGGCCGCTGAAGGTCAGCCTGCCCATCCCCTGGTAAGCCACCGGGTCTGGGGGGGGACACAGCACATAGTGACACCATGGTCTGCCCACTGCTATAGTGCGCTAGTGATGGGTTAAATGCAGAGATCACATTTCGTTGTACTTCTGCAATGACAATAAAGTTGATTCTTTATTATTATTATTATTATTATGATTAGGGCTGTCAAAATTAAGGCGTTAACGCGAGATGATTAATTTCTGGAATTAACGGCGATCATTTTTTTAACGCATTCCCGCCCTGTTTTACCCACAATTCAACCCCCGGCGCGTTCATTCCTCGCCGCGTAAACAGCATTGCTGACACGAGATGGAGGAACAAATATGTATTTGCTTGCCCGCAAATATTGTGCAAAACATGTCAACAAGTGTCAACAAGTTAGTTTGCCTTAGCCACTGGCTAAAAGATGAATAAGTAAAAATGCCACATGTAAACATGTAATTGTGTGAAATTGAGAGAGTTGTTTGTTCAAAAAGAAAAACATTCCATTCTGTTGTTGACAAAATTGTTTAGAATTAAATTATTTTTTCTGGATTTGTTGTTTATAAAAAACAAATGTAATATCCGCTTCTTGTCATTTATCTTTCTGTTCTTAGAACAGTACACAGAAAACGTGAACTTTTCAGTCATATTTATGATTGTGATTAAGCGAAATTAATTAAAGAAAACTTGTGATTAATTAGATTAAAATCATTTGACAGCCCTAATTATTATTTTTATTTTTATTATTATTATTATTATTATTATTATATCTATTTCTTCTGTATAGAGAGGATAACAAGGGAATTAGTTATCTGAATAAGCACTGCAGCAAATGACAGAGCACCTGTAGAAAATGAAGACTATGTAACTTTCAGACAACAGTGAGATATAAGAGAGTTGTAGTACTGTAAAATCCTAAACAATGACCAAAAAAAAACATGCTTCCAAAATGGAGGCGGTCGTTGGGATGTGACGTCGCAATGTACTCGCAATGCCCTATGGCCTACAAGCTCCATAAATAATACAAATACCATAGCGACCGGGGGGGGGGGGGGGGGGGACCTACTCTCCGTGGGGAGCAGCTCGCGGTTGACGAAGGCGGCGTCCACGTCCTCCAGCAGGATGATGCTCTGCTGGGGCGCCACGCTGAGCAGGTGGTTGAGGCGGTCATCCGACAGGCTGCGGTCGCTGAGACTCATCAGGCAGATGCTGTAGCCCAGCTCCCCCGCCAGCGCAGTGCTGTGAGAAGAAAACAGGAACACACACACACACACACACACCCACACACATTTTAGATCGATAGATAGATACCAACTTTATTGATCCCCGAAGGGAAATTCAGTCGTCATAGCAGCAATGGTACATATAGTGGCAATTACCTAAACAGAGTAAATAAAAATAAAAATATCAAGAAATTAAAGAATAAAAATAAGATAAAATAAGTACAAAAATAAATACAAAGTGAATATAAGATGCAGGGATGCAGTGGTGCAATAGATGCAACTGTGCAAAATGTTTTTTATAAATAAATATAAATAAACTAACAGTAGTGCAAATTAATTGTAAATTTTAAACCACAGAAACAGAAATATAAATAGAGTAGTGCAGTGTGGACACCAGATAGGGGCATGGGGGGGGGGGGGTGTGACAGAGGATGTGTAAGGGGTAGTGGGTGTCAGGGGGAGGTTGGGGGGTGGGGATGAGAGGGTGATGCAGAGGGGTGTGTGCGGCGGGGTAGAAGGGGGCTGAGTGGGCTGTGAGGATGACCTGGGGGTGGTAGGTGGTATATTTCTACCTAATGCTGATGTTCAGCCTATGGCTAACCATTTGGTTGACATTGTTGGGGATCAATACCTACCAACAGAGACCTTATTGAGAATAATTGAATTTTCTCTCAACCAAGATATGTCAATGCTTGGGACATTCAATCACGTCTCACTCTTATTCTGTGACCTATGTACACCGTTCCACCCCCACCTGTATATACTGTAAGAGAAGCACTTGCAGAGAGCCTAGAACTGGATACAGAAAATGACTTTTCAATTAGTATTATTATGAAGCTCTACGAGGCCGCTGGACGCAGCAGTGGCCTCAGCATGCGTTTGGAAGACTTATTTAGTAAGGACCGCTGCTGGATGAAGGCATGGACTCTTCTCAGGCATGTCGCCTTAGGGCAGTTTAAAATTAAGGACAAAAAAGGCCTAAAGTACATTTTATGTTAATGTTTTGTTTTTTTTAGTAAATGAGTGAGAGCTAGTTTTCATTTGAGATTGAACATTACGTCCACCCTAAGTTAGTTCAGAATAAGTTACTTAGGGTTATGTAGCCCTCTGTAAAACCCCTTTGCCGGCTTACTTAAGCTTAGGCAGATATCCCGGATGTTTGAAGGCATTTTGAGATTGAAAAAAAGGTTGAATTAAAAATGTTTTTTTTCCATGAAAAAATGTGTTAAATTCATTTGACAATGCAAGATCCTCACTGAGACATAGGTTTCACGTTACATGCACCATTATGAGAAACTGTCTGTTTATACAACAACATCTGTAAGAATTGTAACGACTAAAGGCCCATAAGAAAGAGAGCGGTTTACGTGACTACACCGTCCACTATACCTACACAACTACACAAAAACTGACACATCATCACTGCAAAAACCTCTGGAATTACAGGAAGTTTGGTGAAATTATCTTTATGGAATTTACAGATTTCTTTAGTTCAAGAACCGCATGGTTGTGCATATGTGCATTACATCCGTTTAGGAGCAGCATCTAGAGCATATGCATCAGACAAACATTCAGCTTATGATTATTGGTGAATAAAGCAGTATGATATGATATTATTGAATTATTACATTATCGGCTCAGTTTACATTTTCAAAGGATTTTTTTAATACAAGGCCAATAACGTAATAACCAGCTAATAACGTAATATGTTACATTATCGTATCGATAATTACATTATCGGCAAAAAGTGATTACATTATTGGCTCAACAACTTTATTACATTATTGGCAAGGTATTACGTTATCGGTTTTATTACGTTTAAATTAGGGCTGTCAAACGATTAAAAATTTTAATCTAATTAATCACAAGGTTTCTTGAATTAATTTCGATTAATCACAATCCTAAATATGACATAAAAATTCACATTTTCTGTGTGCTGTTCTCAGAATAGAAAGATAAATGACAAGAAGCGGATATTATATTTGTTTTTTATTAACGACAAATCCAGAAAAAATGATTTAATTTGAAACAATTTTGGCAACAACTGACTGGAACGTTTTTCTTTTTGAACAAACAACTCTCTCACTTTCACACAATTACATGTTTACATGTTTACATGTTTACATGTGGCGTTTTTACTTATTCATCTTTTAGCCAGTGGCTAAGGAAAACTAACTTGTTGTCATATTCTGAATGTAAAGCGGACCATTTCTTCAAATATGCCGGCGGCTGAGAAGAGTCGTTCGCATGGAACCGTGGATGTAGGAGTCGCTAGATATTATAGCATACAACAAATAGTATACATATTAAAATAAATATTTGTTGTATACAACAAATATTTGCGGGCCCTGATTGCCCGCAAATATTTGTTTTCTACTTGAACTGTCCATCCAGAGGGCCGACCGGTCCGTCGGACTCCTCCATCTCGTGTCAGCAATGCTGTTTACGCGACGAGGAATGAACGCGCCGGGGGGTGAATTGTGGGTAAAACAGGGCGGGAATGCGTTAACGCGTTAAAAAAATGATCGCCGTTAATTCCAGAAATTAATCATCTCGCGTTAACGCGTTAATTTTGACAGCCCTAGTTTAAATGAGTATGTTATTGGCCGTTATTATGTTATCGGTTGCTACAGCCCTAGTTAATGTAGAGGCTGTACCTGTGGGATTTGTTTCTGTGTGAATACAATACATGCGTTTGCTTTGGTAGTAATGAAACATTGTAGTACAACAACCTGCACAGGACGATTTGCTCAAAGTTAACTATGATGTGAATCTCATATAATATTATATATCCCAGAGCTGGACTGTTTACAAAGCTATTCTGAATTTGGGACGATGTGATTGGCCGGCCCTAGTGGCCAACAGGAGACTCACATGAAGCTGCTCTTCCCACAGCCCGGGGGTCCGTACAGCAGATAGCCTCTCCTGTAGGGGATCCCTACAGAGAGACAGAACAAAACACAACCAGTCAACCAGTCGACCAGTCAAACCAGTCAACCAGCAACGGGATTAGTCAAACACTATTTACTATTATTTACGATTTAGTCATTGAGCAGACACTTTTATCCAAAGCCACTTACAGTTACTTTTTTGTTATTAAGGAGCAGGTAGAGGTAAGGGGCATCTTCCTCAGGGATGCCTACAGATGGACGGCTTATGAATTCAAAATACCATTTTAAACGGTCTAACTGAGGGTCATTACATTGAAGTATATAGAAATGTCAAATATGGTTTCTGAGATTAAAACTAGTTTTCCTTTCTCACTGACAATTCAAATTTCATATTTGATTATTTTAAGGGCATATCTTCTCATCGTAATTCATTCAGAATATAAAACTGGGTCGATAAGTCGATATCTTCATTTAACGACGATACAATACCATTTATAATATAATATAATAATATGATAATATTGAATTATTGTGCAGCCCTTGTTCAAACCCAGAACCTTTCGTCTGGGAGTCAAACACCCTCACCCTTCCCAGACAATCCTGTGTTCTCCCAGGTGTTAGAGGCTACAGGTCTGAGACTACAGGTGTGAGAGACTACAGATGTGAGAGAGGTCTGAGAGAGACCACTGGTCTGAGAGACCACAGGTGTGAGAGACCACAGGTGTGAGAGACTACAGGTGTGAGAGACCACAGCTGAGAGAGACCACAGGTGTGAGAGACCACAGGTGTGAGAAAGACCACAGGTATGAGAAAGACCACAGGTATGAGAAAGACCACAGGTGTGAGAGAGACCACTGGTCTGAGAGGCCACAGGTATGGAGACTACAGGTGTGAGAGACTACAGGTGTGAGAGACTACAGGTGTGAGAGACCACAGCTGAGAGAGACCACAGGTGTGAGAGACCACAGGTATGAGAAAGACCACAGGTGTGGGAGAGACCACTGGTCTGAGAGGCCACAGGTATGGAGACCACAGGTGTGAGAGAGACCACAGGTGTGAGAGACCACAGGTGTGTGGGGTCTGTCCTGTGAACCGCCCACCTCTGTCCGTGTACCACTTTGGATTTCCGATGAACTCCTTCACGTCGTCCACGATCCTCTCGGCCACGCCCGACTCCAGCACCACCGAGTTCAGGGGTCTCCGTCGCCGCGGAAACCCGAATGGCCGCCACTCCCCGCCCATGGCCGTGTACATCACCGTTCGCCCTTCTTCCTGTTTCAGGGCCAACTCTCTGGCTGCGCAGCACAAGACATTCTTTATAATCCCCGATGGGAAATGTGGACATCATGGCAGTAAGTACAGAGCGGTAATCAGCATCATATAGCATCTAACCCTTAAGGAGAGCTAAAGTATAGTGCAAGTATAGAGCACTTAGAAACTTGTTCTATTGACATCCTTGCTGTACCAACAGGGACATATTGTTGTTTTACTTTCTACTGACAAATGTACATATTCTAAGTCGCTTTGGGCACAATCTGCTAACTGCCTTAAATGTAATGTAAATGTAAATGAAAGGCAAGAATTTAAAATTAACATAAGCAAAAGCATAAAAAATATATACAAAAGGACTCTACATACACAATATGAGAAATGTAAACCCAGGATGTAAATGTAGCTTAAACGTGATTGACTGTTGAGGAAACATATTGGCATTCAGACCTGAAGATTCATATACGCTGTACATTTTTAATCCGAAATTCTTAGAAAGGAAAGGACACTGTATAGACTATTACAGAAGTAGTAGTGCTGTATAGTGAGAGTAAAATAGTGCTCTCTTAGCCTGGCAAGCCAGACCCACATCAGAAAGATGTCGGGTCTGGCTCAGCTCCATTTGGCAGTGTGGGCGGGATAAACGGTTGTCTTTCAAGTTCCCTCTGCACGCAATAGGATAGCGCTACAACCAATCAGAGCAACGAAGAAGGTGACGTAGTCATGGCGACGGCTCTGACTACGTAATTAATCAAAACTCCGAATACATATTTCTTTTCGAGGAAAGACTTCAGTGCCGTTCTTTGTTCTTTTCTCAAATAAAATGTTAACTTCAAGTCTTGAAGAGTCGCGGCCAAAGCCGAGTGGAAAGACAGCCGTTCGCCAGCAGCAGCAGCCATTGTTTACCTCTAACACGGAACCGTCGCAACTCTGTCGTCATGGTAGCCCGGCTTCCGACTCCGCCCCTCACGCTGTGATTGGCCCGACAGATTTTCTGTTTCCAGCAGCGCAAAACGACGACGAAAGGCTAATTAAATTTGCTGCCGCTAGAGGCGTCTAGATTTCTAGGCTAGTGCTCTCTAATGACGATAATGACATTGAAGAACCCAACTGCTACCAGAGACATTGAAGAGGTCCAATTTGTCAACAGGAAGTAAACTCAAAAAGGACGTCTGTGTCGTCTGGCCCATTTGTGACTTTGGCAATTCCACTAATAAAACTACAATATGGACCCTTGTCCCGGGCAGGAGGAGAGACGAGTTACCTTCCTGTAGGATGTTGAAGAAGATCTGTCTGTCTCTTCCCAGCGCGGTGAAGGTGACGGACTCCCAGGGAACCCCCGTGTGCAGATCCACCATCTGCTTCTCCCTGGTCCTCTCCACCCGGATCCACTTGGTCCCATACCTGCACAGAACCAGGGTCAGCGGTGTTGGTATGTCATCATAGTGATCGGTTTATAACTGTTAGAGGTACTGTTAGGAAAAAGACTCCATTGAACGCATGTTTTTTTTTAGGGCATAGAGTACGTTTTAACAGTTCATATTGTATTTGCCTCTGGTCGTTAAGGTCATGTTAACGCCTGGAATATGAATCACAAAATCAAAGAGGCGATGTTTCAGCTTTGCCTGAGGAAGATCCCACTGGAGGATCGAAACGTTGCCTTTTATGAACTAAAATAAAAAGTGTATTTTTGGAGCCTACCAGTGTGCGGACCAATCTATCACATTATCTACCACTTTTGTCCGGCACCTGGATTATTGTTTCTGTGGATGTGCGCACCCCAACCAAACGCCTCAGCTTCACACTTGAACACAAATATGTTGAACACAAAATGTCTGATCATAGCTTGTAAGCTGCCTACTCCCAAACCCTAAACCAGTTATATACAGTTACTGTTGTTGCTGCTCGCTGTCCCCCATCATTGCTGCTGTCGTCATCATCATCATGTAGTTGCTCTCTCTCTCTCTCTCTCTCTCTCTCTCTCTCTCTCTCTCTCTCTCTCTCTCTCTCTCTCTCTCTCTCTCTCTCTCACCCCATCTGGTCAAGGCAGATGACCACCCACCTCTCTCTCTCTCTCTCTCTCTCTCTCTCTCTCTCTGTCTCTGTCTCTCTCTCTCTCTCTCTCTCTCTCTCACCCCAACTGGTCAAGGCAGATGACCACCCACCTCTCTCTCTCTCTCTTTCTCTCTCTCTCTCTCTCTCTCTCTCTCTCTCTCTCTCTCTCTCTCTCTCTGAGCCGAAGGGTGTGTCCGAGGTTTCTGCCTTTTAACAGGCAGTGTTTCCTTGCCCCCCGTCACCAAGTGCTTGCTCACGGTGGTACTGTTGGGTCTCTGTAAATGTTATAAGGAGTTCGGTCTAAAGTGCCCTGAGATAACTTCTGTTATGAATTGGATCGCTATACAAATAAAATCGAAATCGAAATTGAAAATTAAACCCGTTTCATGAATTGGTACCCAACAGGACGCTTTAAGAGGGGCCACCTGTCCTCACCAGATGATGTGGTTCCCAGGGCTGGGGTGGAAGTCGAACTGCGTGTGGACCCGTCCGCTCTCGTGGGCCAGGTAGGACGTCTCCACGCTCAGGTGCTGCGTGTGGCGGGCGTGCTTGGTGATCCAGCTGAGCAGCCAGTGGTAGCTCTTGTCCCGGCTGGGCACCTCCAGCGTGATCATGTAGTTCCTGCGGAAGACGATCATGCCCACCTGGGCGCCCTTCCGGGCCAGGGCCAGCGCCGTGCCCACCCCCACCAGCCCGAAGCCCGCCCCGAAGATCGGGTTGTCCAGCAGGCTGTCCAGCAGGTCCGACAGCGGCATCTTGTAACGGCAGGGTGAGGAAGGACACACACATATATATATATATATATAAATAAAGTACAGATGTGTAGTATTGGACTATGGAGGGGTCACCCCCCCTCCTCCTTCTAGGCTCGCTGGGTTAATGTGACACACATCAGTTCTCGCGTATCTCGGACCAAACCCATTCCATGTCCTTATACCCTCCGCGACGTTATTGCGTTAAAACGTAATAAAGTGTACGCCATGTAAATCCACTGATCATCATCATGTTGTGAGCGACCTCTGCATCGCGGCGTCCCGTCAATACAATTCCGACAGCGAACCGGACCCCCGTAACATTCGTTCCTAGTTCGTATAAGACATCGTCCTTCCGGAAAACGGTCGTATAAATTCCGTGCGAACTATTTTGTTTTTTTTGTGTGTGTGAATCTGCTTAATAATGTGAATTAAAAAGGATTATCGGAGGTGTAAATACGACGCTATGTCTATCCCCATCGCGCTGCATTGCGGTGTCCCGTCGATACAATTCCGACAGTCAACCGGACCCCCCCCGTGACATTCGTTCCTAGTTCATACAAAACATTGTCCTTCTGAAACCGTTCGTATAAATTCCGTGCAAACTATTTCGTTTTGGTTTTTTTGTGTGTGAATCTGCCTAATAATGTGAATTTTAAAAAGGATTATCTAAAGGATGTGTAAATATATGATGCTGTGTCTATCCCATGGCGCTGGTTCTGAACTACAAGATGGTAATGGCGACGCTGTAGAAGTGAATGGTGAATAAAAGGCAAGTAAAACTGAAACAACACAAGGAACAACTAATACGTTCGGCCAACGTGTTACATGTATAATAACGACATAATTACAGCACGTAAACAAACCAGGACTAACTATAAAGCCCACTAGTTTTGGTGTGTTGGTTAACGGGTAGGTCGGACCAGGAAATATCGTGCAGTAGGTTGGGATTATGTTTCATAATGACGCCCGCGTTGATCTTTAATACATCATTTCTGTCCCATTTGTACAACAATTAAGAGCTTTAACAAAAAAATAAAACGTATGTTATATTATATTATATATAGCCTAAAGTGTACTTGTGTTATTTTGCTTTGTTTTGTGTTAAACAGGTGAAATGGAGCCGAGTCCAACAGAAAAAGGTGAAAAACTTCCCTCAGACCCTGAGGACCAAGCAGGTGAAATTATCCAGTTAATGCTTTTCTTTAACAACTGTATTTATTTAACCCTCTGCTGTGACACCCACATGTAAAGTCTGGGACTAATAATCTTATGTTATTTTTTTCAGTTGTTACTATTACTATAATACATAGTTTTCATACATTCAAATAAACTAAACATTTCTAAAGCTAACAGGATATTTTATAGTAATTAAGCTTTACCACCACTGGAGGTGTATGTTCTAGCACTCACTCACTGACACACACACACACACACACACACACACACACACACACACACACACACTCTAAATTGGGGCTCAATCCTTTCTGTCTACCACTTATTGATTTTTATTATTGTAAAAATGCATGCACTGGCATATTCATTATTTTACCGTCACATACTTGTATCTTCCATTTATCTTGAATTGATTGCCTTATATTGCCTTTTTTATTTGTCCTATATATCTTTAAACTGTGATTCCTAAAATAAACCGACCTTCTCTTAATTACTATGACTATACTGAAAAACATTTTCCACATCTGTCTCCAGGCCTGAGCAGCCTTGAAGGAAGCCAGTCTCTGACCTCTGGCAGGCCCAGAAGGAAACGCAGACCCAACCCTCACTATGCGGTGTCAGCAGAACCAGAGGTTTTGGGGCACAAGACGAAGAGAAGGAAAAAAGATCAGGGGGGAAAGAAGAGAGCAGTTACGAATGAGAGTGACACGACTCCTTCTAAAGGTAAGTCTGATAAAAGCGGACACTTTTATCCAAATTGACTTACTGTAGTGTTGTTCATTGAGGAAGAAGGCTGCCGACACAGGAACGCTTTTAACTCACTTTATTTGTTTAGCTTTAGTTATATTAATCTACGAAACAAATGGAGGGGTATTGTAAAAGTCACGCGCGTGGAGCGACCCTTAGCTGGGCATCTGTCCGGATACGCTGCCTAGAGGGTTTCTGCCTCTCCCCCCCGGATGTGTGGTTTGGTAGTACCTGGGCAGGCGTGGCCTCTATGACGCATAATATGCTCTGATTGGCTAATGTTGAGCACCCGCCCCCAGTGTATTATGTATGCCGCCATCTAGTGTTCAGGTGCAGTTAATACAACTTGTATATTTATTTCTATTCCTTTGTGGCTATGTGAGGATATTACAGTCTGTTGATACATATGTGCGGTTATCCATTCGTCACATTACAGTGATTTTTTTTAGATGCATATCATTGAGAAGCAGGTAGGGGATGAGGGGTAGCTGGAGTTAAACAGTTTTTCTTCTGTGAATGTTGTTCAGTCATCTCGTCAGTCAAATCATGCACCTAACATTTGCATAAAGCATGATATTAACAATCAACATAACAAGTGAATATTATTAATATGTATTGGACATTGATGATATGGTTATGGGTTTGATCACACTGTTACGCATGTGCAATACATTAACAATTATTTCCACAAGTAATATTTCCTCTGGTTTAAAGTGACGGACTTTGAGATGGACGTTTTCAGTGATATATTATGGTTATTTATTTATCTTTTTATTTTTGTATTTAGTTATATATTTATTTATTATTATGGTTTATTTATTTATTATCCTGTTGTCCATCACTATAAGCATTACACTGCATTAAAACATACACAACATAACAGATGATGAACACACAATTCGGCAATATCACAAATGTCTTCACGAGTTCTCCTTGTTTTCCCAGAATACCTTGCGGAGGGTTCGGAGCACATATTCCGCACGCACACGTGCCCCACATGCCGCCGCTGCTTCAAGATGCGCTCGCACCTGCAGGAGCACCTGCGCATCCACTTCCCCAGTCCCAGCCTGCAGTGCCCCACCTGCGACCGCTACTTCACCAGCCAGAGCAAGCTGCGCGTGCACATGCTCCGCGAGGCGGGCGACAAAGTCCACCGCTGCAGCCGCTGCGACTATTCCGCCGTCGAGCGCAACGCCGTCCGCCGCCACCTCGCCAACGTCCACGGGGACGGCGGCGACGGCGGCGACGAGGAGGACGCGGGCGACCTACCCACCCCCGGCGCGCCGACCTACCCTTGCCCTACCTGCGGCCAAACGTTTCAGCAGAGCAGGTCGCTCAAAGCCCACATGAAGACCCACAACGTCCCGCTGGCCCGACAAGCTCTGCCCTGCTTCCAAGAGGGCTGCTCCTTCACGGGCTCCCTGCGCAGGGAGCTGCTGCGACACGCCAGGGAGGCCCACGGCGTCGCGGCGGTGGAGTGTCGCCACCACGCCTGCAACGCCGTCTTCGCCAACGAGAGGGACATGGAGGCGCACCGCCGCGCGCACCTCGCCTACCACTGCGCGCAGTGCGACTTCTCCTGCTCCAACAAGAGCGCGTTCCTGCAGGCACCGGCGGCGAGGCCACGCGGGAGAGGAGGAGCTCCGCTGCGAGTTCTGCGCCTTCGTCCACGTTCAACCCCGTGGAGTTCCAGCAGCACGTGGGACATTTGCACGCCAGCGAGAAGATCCACCAGTGTCCGCAGTGCAGCTACGTGACCGCTCACAAGCGCGGTTTGAACCGACACATGCTAATGCACAGTGGTGAGGCTGATAGTTAATGAGCGTCTTCTTCTGGTTCAGTGTGTGACAAGCTCCATTAAGCCCAATGTATACTTCTGTGCCAAATAGCCATCATAGGTACGCCGTGGGTCGCTGCGCCTCCTGCGTAGCCCACCAGAGGCCGCACTTCTCCAAATATGTAAAACTACGGTGGTTCACATTTATGTTAATTTCAGATCACAGTGAGATCACAGTGACTTTTGGAAGACTACATTCAGATGTAAAGACACACGGCGTGTTTACTGCGGCTATTCGATGCAGAAGTGTAATTTGGCCTTCAGAAACGACACCAGTTTCGTATTCCTTTTTTGTGCGGTTCCCGTTGAGATTGACACCAACCGTCTTGTTTTCTCCCCATGTTTGCCCATTCATGGCTCTCTCTTTTTTTTTAAAGGTGAGAAGCCTCACAAGTGTAGCGTGTGTGACTTCAGGTGCCGGGATGAGTCCTACCTCACCAAGCACATGCTCACGCACTCTGACGACAAGAACTTCATGTGTTCAGAGTGCGGCTACGTCACAAAGTGGAAGCACTATCTGAACGTGCACATGCGGAAACACACCGGAGATCTCAGGTAAGAAAGAAAAGAAAAGTCCATTTCAGTCTCGAAGGGTTTCAAAGGCTCACATTACACAGTTAACCCAAACCCTAACCCTAACACATAGGGTTAAAGGGAAAGTTAATGAAAAGCTTTGTTCTTTCTCTTTGGACTATAAAGTACCTGCTTTATACATTTCATCTTCTGATTTCGCCCTGAAGGTACGCGTGTGACCAGTGTCCCTACCGCTGTCACCGGATAGACCAGCTGAACAGCCACAAGCTTCGACATCAGGCCAAGTCGCTCATGTGCGAGATCTGCGCTTACGCCTGCAAGCGCAAGTACGAACTTCGTAACCACATGCTGACCAAGCACTCCGCCGGGCCGAAGCAGGCCGCGGCGGCCTATCAGTGCAAATACTGCGCGTACACCACCTGCTATCGCCAGGCACTCCAGAACCACGAGAACTGTAAACACACCAAGCTGAAGGAGTTTCGCTGTGCGCTCTGCTCCTACACCTCCTTCAGCACCATCAGCCTGTTTTTGCACAAGAGAAAGGTCCATGGGTATGTTCCCGGCGACAAAAGCTGGCTGGAGAACTATGCCTCGAAAGAGAAGGAAAGAAACGCAATCGAATGTGTCCAGGATTTCTACCGCAAGCCCCCAGTAGGGTGTAGCCAATCAGAACCATGCACCGAGGAGGCACCGGCAACACCTCTGATCAATGAAAACCAGTCTGATCCGACTGGCCGAACTGAACAAAACGGGAACAACCAGGAATTATCTCTTTCTCAAACCTCAAATCAAGAAAACCGTAGTTAATGTTATCTCTGAAGAGGTAGCTGTTGGGGGTATTCCAACAGACGCTTCATCCGGGAACTGCCCCGAGGAGTATTGTACGTTGGTGTTGACCACACTTTCAACAGCTGAATATGAGACCACTCTGTCGCCGAATGAGAAGGAAGATGTCCAGTATCCAAATGCCAAGACATCCGCTTCAAATAAGGAAGATTGTGATACTCCACAACAACAGAGAGGCATCAGTCCAAGTGATTCTCCAAGGGCTGCAGAAGAAGACGCTGACTGTGATCAACGTGCAATGGATGACAATGATGGCTCAATCAACGATGAGTTGGAGGAAGCAAGCGAAATCACCAATAGGTCCTCTGACCCTACCGCCCATTCACAATCTGAGATCCACCTGAAGGCCATGAAGAAGCATGACAGTGACCAGGCAGAGGCAATGGTTATGGAAGGACGGGTGAAGATGCTCGTCGTGGCGCAGACTGAAGATGTGTACCGCTGCGACAAGTGCTTGTATGTGACTTGCAAGGGAAGCGCCCTGAAGTATCACCGTCAATTTGTGTGCCAGAATAGGTCTAAGGGACACGACTGCCAGGCCTGTGGGGCACATTTCAAACAAAGTCGAGGCCTCAATACGCACCTCATGAAGAAGTGCCCGGCTCGTCAGCGTAACACAAGAGCATTTAAAGGTGTTACAGCTGCAGGGACGACAGTGAGTCCGGACTTTCTCCGCAGTCCAGATGGAAGTAAACATATTGATGAAGTAGATGAACATCCTGTAGAGGTTACCATAAATAATGGAAGTACAACTCAAAGAAGAGACGGGAAAGCCAATGCAAACAATAAAAACAAAAGAGTTGACAATGCCGCTATCTCTGGTGAATCAAAAGGCACGCAAAAGGAACATTTTAAGGTTAAACGTAAGAAAATGGTTTCTAAAGACAAAGAAAGAAATTGTTTGTCAAAGAAAACTGTGCTTTACACGAAAGGGCCGGGGAAATTCACATGCAAACGATGCAGTTTTTCCTCAATCAGACTGGTAACCGTTAAACACCACTGCACCACCTGCACACAAAACTCTAAGAAGAAAGATGAAGACCAAACCCAGTTAGCATGTGCAGATGCTGATTCAAGTAGCACACTCGCACACTCAGAGCAAGTCCTGGGCGAAAAAATGGACGATAGAAGTACAATCAAAACTTTGACAAAATCGAAAAGACCCCTCATCTCCTGTCCCAACTGTCCATTCAAGTGCAGTCAGAAACGAGCACTAGAAAGCCATGAGAAGAGGGGTTGCCTGAAAGCTGACGAAATCCAGTGCCACCTCTGCTCGTTCATAGCAAAGTCCCAGAATGCTTTGACGAATCACGTCTCCTCCGTCCACGAGAAAACAAAGCCTCAACGCTTGCATTGTGAACACTGCGACTTCACCTGTAAACAGGCGCGGCGCATGGCTCAGCACGTTGCAGTCAAGCACAAAGGATCCCGACCCCACCGCTGCCCCTACTGTCCCTTCAGAACGACCCGTCGCCACCGGCTCGAGGAGCACCAGTCCTTGCACACCGGCGTCGGCCGCTACTCCTGCGGAGAGTGCGGCAAGACCTTCGGCACCGTGACCAAACTGCGGCAACACAAGACGCGCGTCCACGACAGGCAGCCCGCCCATTTCTGCTCACTCTGCGACTTCAGCGGCTACACCCTGGACGACGTAAGGCGCCACAACCTCCGATGCCACACCGGAGAGCTACAGCACTCTTGCGCTCATTGCGAAGCCCGCTTCAGTTCCAACGCAGCCCTGAGGAACCACTCCAAACGCGCCCACCAGCTCCAGGACTCTCTCTCCTGCCCTGAATGCGACTTCACATGCGGCAGTGACGCTGCGCTCAAAAGCCACCAGCAGAGTACGCACCCTCTGCTCAAGTGCTCCACCTGTCAGCGGCGTTTCGACACCAAGAAAAGCCTGGAAGCGCACCAGAGAGGCCATCTAGGACACCGGTGCCAGTTGTGCTCATTTGCTAGCAGAACCAGGCAGCTGTTGGCTCAGCACATACTGGAGGAGCATGAGGAGGAGGAGGACGGGGAGGAGGGCACAGACAAGCCGCTGAAGTGCAGCCACTGTGAGTTCTCCTGCCGCTATCGGCTGGTGCTGGAGCAGCACCTCCGCTCGCACGGGGGCACGCGTCTTTACAAGTGCACCGACTGCAAGTACACCACCCGGAACAAGCAGAAGATCACGTGGCACATCCGCATACACACCGGGGAAAAACCCTACCGCTGTGAGCAGTGTAGCTACACCTGCAGCGACCCCTTCAGGTTGAAGGTGAGCGTTACACCAAGGCCCCTATTTTAATACCAAGTGTGAGGTTTATTAGTCGTTATGAGCCATTTAAAATCTATCCACTGATGATTACATGGTTTATAATGGCTAGTGGTAAAATGGGAGCCCTTTAAATGTTTTCTTTTTAACCATTTTTTATTTTATATAGATTCACATGAGAGTTCACCAGCCGGAGAAGAAGTACTTGTGTACAGAGTGTGGATACAAATGCAAATGGCAGACCCAGCTGAAGTACCACATGACAAAACATACAGGTATCAATTAAATGTTCACTGTAAAATTGTAATCAGTCAGATAAGTGTGAAAAATAGTTAAATGACAAAAATGAAAAACAGCTTTGACTCAAAAGGTAATAGCAATACATTGTACAGGGTCTGTCCCCACTGTCCTGACAAAAAGCTCATCAAACAACATTTAAATGCCACTATATAACTGTGCAACAAAAAAAACTGTCGTTACTATTCCAACTGTCCCAGGTGAGAAGGCGTACGCGTGCAGCGACTGCGCCTACCGCACCAACCGGGCGGACGCACTGCGCGCCCACCGCGACACGCAGCACTGCGACGCGCGCTCCTACGTCTGCGAGAAGTGCGGCAAGGCGTTCAAGACGCGCTTCATCCTGAAGACCCACCAGCGGCAGCACAGCGAGGCGCGGCCGTACGCGTGCGGCGCCTGCCACAAGGCCTTCCGCTGGCCGGCCGGCCTGCGACATCACTTCCTGTCGCACACCAAGCAGCAGCCGTACCGCTGCCTGCGCTGTCCGTACCGCGCCAAGCAGAGGTTCCAGGTGGTGAAGCACCTGCGCCGGCACCACCCAGGGGTGGCGCCAGAGCAGGGGGTGGGGAAGGATGAGGAGGCCGCCGGACTCACCCTGAAGGAGGCCATGCGCGGGGTGGCAGGAGGGGAGGGGAACGTAGGGGAGGGGGAGGAGGGGGAGGAAATATTGACTTGAAGATGTAGGCGTTCAATTGTTATACTTCATTTTAGGTAATTGTAACTTTTTGTAATTGTTAAAATGACCAATTAATTCCATTATAATGGAATTGAGTGTGTAAAGTTTATATTTCAAAAGTAGTATTATCATTTTTGTACAAGTTATTTTTTATTGTCTTTAGGTAGGCCTACTAGCATAACTTGAAGATCCATGTGACTGCTGTAGTATTTTCTGGTCATACAAGTAATTAAGTAAAGTCGTTATATATTGTTATAACGACTACACAGGATATAGCGTTGTACTTGTACTTTTCTTAAATGAAATTATTTGATATATTTGACATATTCAGTCAAAACGCTGTGTTTTCCTATGGCTGTCCTGCACTTTTAGTAGGCTATGTACTGTTTGTGAGAAAGCTTTGATTTCAAAATGTAATTGTGTTCAAAAAGTTCCTATAAGGAAAACAGACACAGAATCAGATAGTTTAATACATAACAAGCATATCGGTATGTACAGATCATTACAGTATCCATGACAATACATTATGTCCCTATATATCATACTTATAGGGACAACTCAATACAGCGCTTGAATCATTAAATACTGTCTAAATACTGCTAGTATATATTCATTTGTAGCTCCAAACCAATTAATAAAGTATTTTTCTACATAGAACAATGCATGTCACTTTTTTTACCACACAGAATGGTATTTAACTTGAATTGTAAAAAGGCCATACCAGACATTCATAAGTCTATGCAAAACTTATACTTACAAGATAAGCATTAAGGTTTGATCATACAAAATAATGTAACTTACAAGATAAGCATTACGGTTTGATCATATAAAATAATGTAACTTACAAGATAAGCATTACGGTTTGATCATACAAAATAATGTAACTTACAAGATAAGCATTACGGTTTGATCATACAAAATAACGTAACTTACATGATAAGCATTGAGGTTTATAATAATAGTCACTTACAAAATAAGCATTACAGTTTGACCATACACGATTTCATCGTAAGACCGGAGAGATTTACTTCTTTGGAGGATCAGTATTTCCATAATTTCCTGTTTCCATACTCTGTCCGTGTTTTTATGAATTCAGAGCTCAGTGGGATGAAAGTGTCACAGTCTGAATCTTGGCAGCCATCCGGTCAATGCAATAATACTCCTTTAATACCAATACACTAATACTACTAATGCACTTTCCCCTCAACAGATTCAACCCGTTGAATACAATATGTTCATAATACATTCTGTTCCTCTCAGATATAACACACAGAGAGGGGGGGGGGGGGGGGGGAGACGGAAATACTGACTATGGTGTTTTGACTCGGCTATTGCTTTGCTTTGGAAATACATTTTAGAAATGATCCCGTTGCCGTTTCCGTTGCAGGCTTTCTGTTCAAGCTCTTTGGCCATGCTGTGTTAGTTAGCATGATGTCTTCCATGCCGTTCCTTCATGAGTTGCTTCAGGGTGCAAGTGTCCTCTTTCTGGTCCTCATGTCAGCGCTGAGATGCTGACGTTGACAAACAGCGAGGCGTGAGGTATGGACGTCCCGTCTTTGGACAGCAGGTGGACGTGACGATAACCTTGGAGGACAGAGATTAAAACACACCACAAGTCAGTGAGTGGATCAATAATTGGCACCCAATTGTTAATCTAGTTATTTAATAATTTAATGTAGGGCTTAATGTCGATTTTGTGATCATATGAGACTAGATATCATCTTAGATTTTGGATATAATATCATAGGTGTTGTCTTTTCGTGGTTTTAAAGGCTACATTATATTAAAGCGATGAGAAAAATGAGAAAATATAAAAAATAAAAGTATTTAATTCACACTGGAGTATACAAAAATAGGCTTTAACATGTGGTTATTGTATATATACTATTTATTTATTGGAATACCAGAAAACATGCTATATCGTGATATACATCATTATTGAGATATTAAGATTTTAGCCCATATTGGCCCATATTCATAAATATATAATTATCATATAATATAAAACATATCAATATGCATGGTTCTATCTAT
This sequence comes from Merluccius polli, assembly GCA_030340625.1. Classification (NCBI taxonomy): domain Eukaryota; kingdom Metazoa; phylum Chordata; class Actinopteri; order Gadiformes; family Merlucciidae; genus Merluccius; species Merluccius polli. Next base: position 27,421 of record JAOPHQ010006114.1, read on the forward strand.
CTAAGTGTGTGCATTTTAACACCAGAACGTTAGATAACTGCGGTGTTGTCTGACCGAACCGGATCCCCGTCCCCACCTGTCCGCATGCTGGCGAAGGGAAGGGTGAACTGGCCCACGAAGTCGTTCCTGGACGCCGTGTCGTGGTCCTCCACCACGAAGCGGACCAAGGCCAGCTCCGGCGTGTGGACGACGAAGTTCAGCGTCTCGTTCCACACAGGGTTAAAACCTGTAGGCAGCGAGGGGACAGAGAGAGGTGTTATATATAGACCTGGATGGCAGTTGTGTGTTTGTGTGTAGGACTCAGATTCACATCATTCTATTAAAGTGGTATTCAGATTCAGATTTATTTGACATTTTACTATTATACGGTGACCAGATTTCTGAAATGAAAAACAGGGACATTTGTAGTTTGGTGGTCCATATATTTGAATTCTGAAATTTTTAAAAAAAAGGGACATATTTAAGTTTTGCCTTTTCTTATCATGGTAAATGTAGTATTGGTTTACTATGATGTGTTTAAAGCTTCGGTAAACCGGACATAAACAGCAGGCGAATCGAATAGGGAATTGCTCTATATTTTATTGATAGCCTATTCTTCATGATCGGTTCGATATTGTATTGATAGCCTATTGTTTATGATCGGTGGTGCCTGCTTATGGTATAAAGTCAATAGATAGACCCCCTGCTTAGCAAGGCCGCGTCACAGCCTGTCAAGATAGACACGAGATTACCAACGGTCTCAACATCTTTAAAATCTACCAATATATTTCTGAAAAGGTCTGGGACCGCCCCGCCACAGAGGACCCCTCATGTCAACTCGGTCACGCGTGTCCTCCTCACCGTTGTTCTGGATGTGGCTGGTCTCCTCCTTGGCCAGGTCCTGGGGGACCCCGTAGATCTCCACCCTGACCAGCGGGTCCACGATGGAGCCCTCCTTCTGGTTCACCTTGGGGAGCTGCTGCCCGCTGATGACCTGGGTAACCGTGGAAACGCACGCCGTCACTGGCTATACTTGTATTATATAACGTCGAAACACCTTAACCAATCCAATATCCTAACCAAGTAAACATTTGTGTAAATCTCCAGATCTTCTTTGGGGGGGGGGGGGGGGCATCTCCACCACACAGACCTGTATGGACAGCCGGCGGGGAGCGTAGTCGCTGCGCTCCTGCGGCGTCTCCGGGTCGAAGGTCAGGTCGCCGCTCCTCATGAAGACGGGCTTCAGGACGTACCCGCAGCCGGCGTTCTGGTTGAACAGCCCGTCGTTGAGGTCCATCTCCAGCCCGGCCGTCTGGAAGTTCAGCGCCACTGGGGGGGGGGGGAGCAGGCACACATCAAGGTGACATCAAGGTGATCAAATTCAACGAGAGGTTTTGGCGCTTTCGAAAAAACAAATTGTAGAAAATCAGAATAGGGCATCAGAGTGCATCATGGGATTTTTAGTGGGCGATACTCGGCCATATTGAGAGGACTCCAGAGAGTTGTAGTCCTGTAAAATCCTAAATCAACGTAAACATACCCTAACCTAGGACAAAGAAAACTTAGTTTTGCCACGTCTCTCATGAGAAACGCTGCGGCGGTTTCAACACATCAATATCTCCCCATAACGACAAATCATTTCACCATGAATGACTAAACAATGACCAAGAAAATCCACAATAACTAACATTACAATTCCCCTTTAGCGATATTTGCTCGAAGCATATCAAAGACAACATACGTACAAGATACGGGCGGCCAAGTGGAAGGTCGCTGGTTTGATTCCTGGCTCCTCCTAGCTGAGCGTCGAGGTGTTCCTGAGCAAGACACCTCAACCCTCACCCCTAACCTCACCCCTACTTGTCGCCTCGCATGGCTGACCCCGCCCTCGGTGTTTGAATGTGTGTATGAATGTGTGTATGAATGTGTGTATGTAGTGGGTGAATGTGAAGCAAAAATTATAAAGCGCTGTGAGTGGCCGCTGGTCTGGAAAGCGCTCCTATGACTGCGGTCCATTTAAGAAGTAGTGTGTGAAGAGCGGAGAGGATTGGGATCCTCACGGAGCGGTGCAGGGCTCACCTATCTGGCAGCCTGCGTTCCACAGCTCCTGGGGGTTGTAGTTCGAAGACACCGTCCTGAGCCCGCTGGGGTAGATGCGGCTCAGCTGCCTCGCGTTGTGTCGCACGAAATCCGCACCTACAAATAAGTAAGAATTACAATGATGAATAATATTACAAATACAGGGCCGCAACTAACCATTATTTTCATAGTCGATTAATCTTACGATCATTTTTTTCCCCCCGATTAATCGATTAATCATTTAGTCTAGACAATGTCGAAATGTAAATAATAGCAAATGCCATCACCAGAGTCCAAAGTGATGTCTTAAATTTGCTTGCTTTATCTTAATTATGCATGAAAGCATGAAAGGAGCCATAATGAGTGTTATGAGTGCCACCTATGTTTGTCCTACGATGACGCTTGGTCCACAGACAGACTCTGGACCGTAAAATATCGTAAAAAAATAAAAAACTATGGCCACATTCAACCCATACAAACGCTCTCTCTAGGTTTTATTTGACATTGATCCGAGAAGCCCAGGAGACCTCCTGGTGGTCACATGACTCAATAGACACAGACACCAGTATTGATCCACGGCTCGCCGCCAGGCTGTGATACGGTCTGTGGTACTGGCAGCACCGGTAGCAGACATGCTATCAGGAGATGCTATCAAATATGCTATTCGTTACCTGCTTCCTTAGCCAGCTTCCGGGCCTTGGACTCGGACAGCGATGAAATCTCGTGGCACCGGGAGTGCAGCTGAGCGTGCTGGAAACCGTGGAAGTGGACGCTCTTGCAGTAGACCACCAGGTCTGACAGCTCCCTGGACATCTTGGACGTCGACTTCTGGGGAGAAGAGGAGGGAGAGAACGGGGGAGACGTCTCCAGGTGATGATAATGTTAAAGGTGCTGAGGTTTGAGTTCTGATGGATGAAAGAAAAAGCTTATTCTCAATTAGCTTTGCGCAAGGACCAATAGTATTAAAAAACAATAGAAATGATGAAATAAATACAAACAATATAATATGCAATAGGATATAATGAAATATAACAACAATTAAAAAGAAAAAAAATTATCAGAATTTTTCTTATCATTGTATTTATTATTAATATCTTCATCGTTAACTTTGTTATGTCTTGTTATGTCCCTGCATTCGTAAAGTATTCATGAAGTTAATTAAAATAAAATATCTGTCCATTATATAGGAAGGCATCAGCTTTACCAGCTGTCCCATCTGTAATGACTTTATACAGTTTTCCAGTTATACCTTGGAGGTGATAGTTTCTCAAACGGTCATATTGGGTTGAAAGTAGTCTCTACCTTCTTGCTGGGGTCGGGGGGGCCGTCTGCGGACCCCTGATCCGTAGAGGGGCTGTCCAGGGCCGCCGTCTCGTCCTCGTCGCTGACTTCATCGTTCAGAGTTTCGTCGCTGACCTTCTTGGCTTTCATCAGGATTTTACCCTTCAGATCCTGTAATGAACAGCAACGACAGACACTGTGTTTAGTGCTAAAACAAAGAAATGTCAGAGAAATCATAACCGTCATTCCGTCGTCCGTCATCCACTCTGGTTGCACTTAAATCTAAATCTTCAAATCTTCATTGATTTTTCCGTAGGATTACTTTAGCTAATTATTCCTGGATCCGCTAATCCTGCTAAGTGCTCTGACAGGAACCGTAATGTTGATGACTTTGACAGATCGTTACGGTGAATACATCAACAGTCAACCACAAAACCACTTAGCATGCGTTTGTTTTATTTAACAACTACAGACTAACATTTCGCCGGGAGTTCCCAAGAGTAAACCCCTCTAACCTTATACCTGAACTTCACCATCCGCATTCATCACATGCTTTTATCCAAAGCAACTTGAATGAATGAAGCGAATTAAGATGCATGACCTTAAAAGAGCCGGTAGGGGTGAGGGCATCTTGGGGGGGTTTTTTGGGACCTTTCGGTCTTTATTTTGTCATTCCCATGTTCTGGGAACGAAATGTGTTCTCTGCATTTGACCCATCCTATGATCAGCGCCCGGGGAGCAAGTTGGGGTTCAGGGTTCAGTGTCTTGCTCAAGGACACTTCGACATGCAGACAGTTTGGAAGAGGGGATCAAGGAGAATCGAACCACTGACCCTACGGTTAGTGGTTCACCCGCTCTACCTACTGAGCTACTGCCGCCCCTGTCCTGCTCCTGGATAGGCTGTGGCCATTGGGGGATCGAACCCAGTAGCTTACGCCGGGACTTGAACATTACTAGCAACGACGCTATCCTGCCCCCCAAACTATTTCTAAAGTTGTATAAAAACCACCACACCAAGATGTCGTTATTGCAGTTTTACCGAAAAAGAAACAGAGAATTTCCGGTCAATAAAATACCAAAGATGGCGCGGCTTGAAGCCTACGCTTCCAAAATGGCAGCGGTCATGTGATGCGACGTTTTTGCGTGATGTGTGCACAAGCCCTGTAAGACCGGGACCACCTGCCTGGGGAGAAGGCAGCTGCTCTGGAAGCTGACCACCCAGCGGGGCCTTGAGCAGCGCGGCCCCCAGGATCTTCTCCAGGTGCCGGGCCATGACCCGCTGCTGCTCCACGCCGCAGTGGTTCTCCAGAGACAGGATGAGCGGGAAGTCTGACGCCTGCATAATACGTAGTCATGGAAACGGTCATTTGACATCTTAGTAGAATACAAACCCAGTAGGGCTCTGAGATCTACTGACTCAGGTCAGATAGTGGAGCCCAGAGTTCAAACTAAACATGGTGAAGCAGCTTTTAGCTGTTATGCTGCACAACACTGGAACAAACTACCAGCTGAACTGAAATCAGCCCCAACTGTGAGCATTTTTAAATCCAAGTTAAAAACACTTCTCTTCTCCTGTGCTTATGATTGAGCTTGTTCTAAGCACTTTAAATTGTACATTTTAATTGCACTGTCCTTTTAAATCATGATTTTATGCTGCTCTTATAGTATTTTATTTATTTCTATTCTTCTGTAGTTGTTTTTATTTATTTATTTATTTTTTAAATTTTTATTTCAATTCTTATTGTTCTATGTAAAGCGCATTGAGTTGCCATTGTGTATGAAATGCGCTATATAAATAAAGCTGCCTTGCCTTGCCTTGCCTTCAAAACCAACACATGGCTACCGGGAGAAGCCAGGAGAAGAGAGGGGAATACAATGAGCATTACTGCATGAAAAAATGTTTTCTCTTTCTCTTCCCAGTGGACAAACTTTATTAATTCCTGATGGGAAATGTGGATATAATAACTAAAAAGAGATGAAATAGGAATATGCCGAAGGACTACAAAAAAATATGTGAAAATAAAATAAAATATCTATATATAAGGAGCAGTGTAGAAAATGAAATGCAAAAACACATAATGCGAAGGGGAGGGGTGCTCCGAGACGGGCCGTTGCCACGGTAACCATCACCTTGAAGGCGTACTCGCTGATGGTGGCGACGACGTCCCGGAAGAGGATCTTGGTGGTGAGCGTGTGGCCGTGGTAGACCACCGGCTCGCCGTCCGGCCCGTCCCAGCAGTCGATCTCTACGCAGCGGCAGCCCCGCTTCAGGGCCCTGGGGAACGTGTGTGTGCGCACACGCACACACACACACACACACACACACACACACACACACACACACACACACACAATAAGGAACTTAGGAATGCTCCCCTTAACACTCAGGAAATGAGACGCAGCTTACGGTTAAACCCTGTGGAGGTTTTTCTTCAGAGCAGCCTTGCCCCCCCAAGTCCAAAAGACCAGGACTAGTTTGAGGTACCCTTCACTATTTCACTTCACTTGCAGACAATGAATGTATGAATGAATGAATGTACTTGGACGCCATCAGGGCCGCCGCTCCCCATACGCAGAGTACGCAGAGTATGCAGAGTATGCAGAGCGCGTAGGGCCCCAAGTACCTGGCAGTGGCCCCCAAAATTATGGTTGAAAAAAAATGTCATGAAAATTATGACATTTTTATATTGCAAAAAATACATAAATGAGTTATTAACATAGCCCACCGTTGTTGTTTATCAAATGTGTACCCTCAATTCGGGCAAATTAGATACGTTTACCTAATATATAAAAATAGTTTCCCCCGCTTCCCTGAAATGGTACAGCCTTCAAAGTTCCCATGACTCTCGTCTTTTCGCATTGGAGTTTGCTCTGTAGCCTTTCGCCTGAAGTGGTCATGTTTAGCCTGCTTATTTAGCCTGCTTATTTAGCCTGCTTTATTAATCTAAATGTTGAGGCTGAGCCATAATGGCCAGTAAGAGACCGCATGAATCTGGCGCTGTAAAGCGAAAGAAGAGGAAACAGAGAGATGACGCCCGTGCATCCCTTTCTGGTAAGTCCGTGTTTCATAGGTCTAATTACCTAGCAATTGTTTTTTGTGTGTGTGTGTGTGGGGGGGGGGGGGGGGGGGGCTCCCTGACCATTTCTGCTTAGGGCCCCCAAAAGCTTAGCAGCGGCCCTGGATGCCATTAATAAGCAAGTACAAACCCACAACCCCGCGTCACCCCGTCCTGGTTTATTTCGCAATAGTTTGCGGCTCGCCGGAGTCACCGCAAGTCTTGCCCTGGACCACCAGTGCTTACTGTATGTAGGCCTCCAGGCTGCTCTGGCCCCTGAGCTGGTCCTCCAGCAGGTAGGTGTTGTGGGACGAGGACAGGAAGTAGTGGCTGAGCGGCTGGCCCATGTCCTGGTAGAGGTCCCGGTGCGCCCCGTCGAAGACCGAGCCCTCCCGCGAACACAGGTACAGCTGGAAGCCGTCGAGGGACATGGACCCCTGGCTCCTCGCTGCATCCACACACAGAGGGACATTTGTACATCAGAGTGCATCATGGGAGTTTGTGTTGCCGACCCTCGGCCATATTGAGAGGACTCGGAAGAGGTCAACGCTCCTATGCTTCCGAAATGGAGGCGGTCGTTGGGATGTGACTGTGACACACAAGAGTTTGAATGTGAGTCAAACTCTTGTGTCAACTTGTGTGAAGCGTCTCTGAGGACTTGGAGCGCTATATAAATATGATATGCTGTTGTTGTTGTCTTTAAACTCAGACATTTTGCAGATTGTCTGGGCTTCCCTGCTTAGGCTGCTGCCCCCGCGACCCAACCCCGGATAAGCGGCAGAAGATGGATGGATGGATTTTGCAGATCGACTATTTAGTTGATGCTTTAATCCCCAACAACTTTTATCCAGTTCAACTTTTTCATTCATTAGTGAGCAGGGAAGCATTGAGCCATCTTGCTCAACGATGCGTTGACGTGGACTGATGACATCGGGGTTGGGAACCACACCCCTTTCGCTTGGGAGTCAGGTCACACCCCTCCCCCCCTCCCCCCTCCCCACCCCACCCCTCACCACACCCTCCCATGTGTTCACACCACCGCTGAGTCACAGCCCACCACCGGCATTACTCAGCGGTTGTCAAACTATTATTACTAACGTATGTCTTCAGAGGTATTTTTTCACCCCTTTCCCTTTCGCTTTTGGGAAGAGGGGAAAAAAATGAAGATAAATAATGTCTGTGCATGTAATGGTGTAAACATGAACATTCAATGCACACATGAAATGCTTAGTTTAGTTTAAAACATGGGCTTGTACTGAATTTTGTTAATTGATAAATATACTGTATATCTCTATACATAATAGGAGCAGTGTAGAAATTAAATGCAAACACATAATGCGAAGGGAGACAGGCCGTTGTCACGGTAACCAGTAGTTTAAAACATGGGAATTTTGTTAATTGAGATTCAAGTAACGTGGAGTTATTTTACGATTTCTTCATACCCGATATTAAAACAACATATTCCAAAGTACCGCCTGAAATCCTTCAAAGTACCCCTCGCCTAAGGGTACTTTGCGCGTACCCCCATATTGGAGAACCACCGGTCTGACTCATTCAACAGCGGCCATAGAGCGGTGCAGGGATGACGTATTTTTGTATTCCAACCCGGAAGTGGGCGTCGCCCTGGGTTCCCATGACAACAAGCCAATGGGTTTTTCCCCATTGGATTTTGCATTATTGCAGAAAATAAGCTCTGTGGCAAACAAAAGTTTATGACCCTCACACGTTTTGTTAAGCGAGATAATCTTCACCAATGAACACTTTTATACTTTTATGAGTTTTGAAGCATAAATGCAATCGCCAGAATTTTTTTAAGACGCGTAAAAGCTTAAAAATTCACGAGTGGGGTATTTACCGACGTATCTTATGTCGTAAAACAAAACGTGTAAATCTCTTAAGTCTGTGTTAACCACAGACCTTATTTCAGACATCTCACCAAAAACCCATTCAGAAAACCCGTTGCCTTGGAGACGAGGGAACCGGAAGTGCCAACATGCTGACGGACTTCCGGGTTTTAGGACTCATTCCTGCACCGCTCCATTAAGGCGATGACCAGGCGGGTGGTCCCGGGACCCTCACCGGTCTCGGAGGGCTCATAGTGGTCTATGAGCTCCTGGGCGAGCTTGGCGCTCCCGTCGCCCTCGTGCTGCTCCTGCCGCAGGATGCTCTCCAGCTCGCCGCGGCTCAGCCTCTCGCCGTCGCTGGCGTAGTCCTGGAACAGCTTCCACACCTCGTCCCGCTGGGTCAGCATCTTGTAGAACAGGACAAACTCCTCGATCTCCAGCGACGAGCTCTCCGACTTGTCGGCCATCTGTGTGCGGCGGCGGGGAAAAGGGTTTGGAGGTTTAAATGGAAATTAAACATTATATACGTACGTACATACATACACACACATACATACATAAATACATAGACACAAACATACATACATGCATACATACATACATACATACATACATATATACTTAGACACAAACATACATACATGCATACATACATACATACATATACTGTATACTTAGACACAAACATATATATATACATACATACATACATACATACATACATACATACATACATACATATACTGTATACTTAGACACAAACATATATACATACATACATACATACATACATACATACATACATACATACATACATACATACATACATACATAGACACAAACATATATACATACATACATAGGCACACACACACACACATACAGACAGACAGACCTGTGTGAACCCCTAAAATTGAGATTTTCAGTTATTAAACACATAATAGTGTAGTATAAATTATTATTATTATTATTATTATTAATAACAATAATAATAATATTAATAATATTAATTATAATAATGATAGTATTATTATTATTATTATTATTATTATTATGACAAACAGGACCAGTATCAGACACACACACACACACACAGAGGTCTTCTCATTGGTAGACTGGCCAATAAGCAGTGTTCTGATTGGCTGACTGGTCTGCCAATCAGAGCCCAAGGTGACTAAGAGGAGGAGGAGGAGGAGGAGGAGGAGGAGGTCTTACGGTGAAGAGGTAGAAGGCGTGGTCCTCGTTCATGTCCACATTCATCATCTTCAGCAGTTTCCTCACTTCCTTGAAGTTCATGCGTCCATCTTTGTTTTTATCCGCCTTGTTGAACCAATCGCAGACCCACCTGAGCAGCAGTGGTTAGGGAAACACGTCTGACTGACTGTTGGTCTGTCTGACTGTTGGTCTGACTGTTGGTCTGACTGACTGTTCAGGGAAATCATGTGGTTAGGTTTCCCGTTTCATGATGGATGAATAGCTGTGAATGTGTGTGTGTGTGTGTGTGTGTCTGTAAAGGTTCATATATGTGTGAGAAGGAGAGAGGAGAGAGTATGGGAGGAGGAGTGAGTAGTAGAGGAGGAGGGAGGAGGAGGAAAGCGGAGGAGAGGAGGAGAGGGGGGAGAGGGGAGAGGAGGAGATGGGAGGGGAGAAGAGGAGAGGGGGAGAAGAGGAGAGGGGAGAGAAGGAAAGGGGGGAGAGGAGAGAGGAGGAGAACGCTGGGAAGGATACCGGTCGAGTCTCTCCTTGGCGTCCATGTTCTTGGCCTTGAGGATCAGCCGGCGCATCCCCTGCACCCAGGCGGCCGCCTCCCCCGCCGTCTCGGCCACCAGGTCCAGGTTGCCCTGGCGACCGCGGAAAACCAGCGTGAAGCAGAGGTCGGCGGCGTACTCGTCGGCGATGCTCTGCAGGACCTCCGACTGGTGGCCCTGCCGGACCACCTCCACGTCGCTCACCAAGACTGGGGGGGGGGGGGGGGGGGGGGGGAGAGGAGGAGAGGAGGGGAGAGGAGGAGAGGGAAGGAGAGGAGGAGAGGAGGGGAGGAGGAGAGGAGGGGAGAGGAGGAAAGGAAGGGGGGGGGGGGGGGGTATGAAAATGTCATTATTATTATGATATGTCATTATATGTATTGTCATGTGCAAGGAGAGGGGAGAGGAGGAGAGGGGAGAGGAGGAGAGGAGGGGAGAGGAGGAAAGGGAAGGAGAGGAGGAGAGGAGGGGAGAGGAGGAAAGGGAAGGAGAGGAGGAGAGGGGAGAGGAGGAGAGGAGGGAAGAGGAGGAAAGGGAAGGAGAGGGGAGAGGAGGAGAGGAGGGGAGAGGAGGAAAGGGAAGGAGAGGAGGAGAGGGGAGAGGAGGAGAGGAGGGGAGAGGGGGAAAGGGAAGGAGAGGAGGGGAGAGGAGGAAAGGGAAGGAGAGAACGAGAGAGGAGAGGAAGGAGGGGAGAGGAGGAGAGGGAAGGAGAGGGGGAGAGGGGAGAGGAGGAAAGGGAAGGAGAGGAGGAGAGAGGAGGAAAGGGAAGGAGAGGGGAGAGGAGGAGGAGGAGAGGAGGAAAGGGAAGGAGAGGAGGAGAGGAGGAGAGGGGAGAGGAGGAGGGGGAGAGGAGGAAAGGGAAGGAGCGGAGGAGAGGAGGAGAGGAGGAGAGGGAAGGAGAGGAGGAGAGGGGAGAGGAGGAAAGGGAAGGAGAGGGGAGAGGAGGAGAGGAGGGGAGAGGAGGAAAGGGAAGGAGAGGAGGAGAGAGGAGGAAAGGGAAGGAGAGGGGAGAGGAGGAGAGGAGGAGAGGAGGAAAGGGAAGGAGAGGAGGAGAGAGGAGGAGAGGAGGGGAGAGGAGGAAAGGGAAGGAGAGGAGGAGAGGGGAGAGGAGGAAAGGGAAGGAGAGGAGGAGAGAGGAGAGGAGGGGAGAGGAGGAAAGGGAAGGAGAGGAGGAGAGGAGGGGAGAGGAGGAAAGGGAAGGAGAGGAGGAGAGGGGAGAGGAGGAGAGGAGGGGAGAGGAGGAAAGGGAAGGAGAGGAGAGGAGGTTGAGGGGAGAGGAGGAGAAGAGAGTTGAATTGCACATTGAATTAAAATAACGATCAGTATGGGGATGAATTTGGTTTATTTGCAAATGATTACATGATTGCTGCGTACAAGCTGGACTTTGATTCCCCTCAGCTATCCCGCTAACTGCTAGCTGCGACTGTTTAGTTACTTAGCAACACTTTTGATCAAAGTGTTGTATATTTTAGAGGAGCAGGTAGGGCTACACACACACACACACACACACACACACATGCACACACAGCCAGGTGTACTCACAGGTGGAGTGGCCCCTCCCCGCCCATCTGGACTTGTACCAGATGTTCAGCCCGTCGTCTAGGAGACGGAAGTGTCTCTGTTTCTTCCAGGAGCGGGACTTGACCTTCCTGAAGGTGGAGCCCGCCTTCATCACCTTGAGGACCGCGTCGTCTTCGTGTCCTGAGGTAAGGCAAGGGACAAGGGAATTATTAGGCATTTATTAGGAATTATTAGGCATTATTAGGCATATCAACAATTATTAGGATTTTGAACTTTTCCAACAGTTCCAACACATGATTTTTAATATAAAACAAGATATAATAATCCCTGACAGGAAATGTGGGTGTCACTGTCACAGCAGTGGTAATGAACACTTTTTTTTATGACTATTCCAGAGGTTTTGGAAATATTGACTCACGTGAGGTTTGAGTTGACTCCATCGTTATCCTGGCGGTGGAAACCCCAACTAGAAACGAGAATAAATGACAGTGAGAAGACATAATATTCAACGTTATTGGAACAAGCATTCATGTCCTGGAGAGGTCCGGTACCGTCCAGTTAAGGTATTAGGAAAATGTAAAAGCAGTGGGCTGTAATAACACAATTATACAAATTAAATTCATATGGCGAATTAAATGTCTTAAATTCTATGTAGTCCTGCATAAGATAAGATCCTTATCCTTTATTAATCCCCCTTAGGAGAAACTCACAGGTGACCAGCAGTACAGCGGGAAAAGAGAGTACGAAAAACAAGAGTATATATACAATAAATAATAATAATAATATAAATAATAATAATATAAAAATATGAATGAGCAAGATTAAATTTTTTTTTTTAAATATATAGGCCTAAAAGCCTACTGCTCTCTTGAATGAACAGATTGTGGGTCACTGAGTAAACCTCCTTCATAAGATCCGGACCACCATGGGTCCAAACGGGCGACGATGTCAATGATTACAGAAACGCCGCCTGAATCAATGAACCAAAACGCTGTCCAACGTCCGTCTGCAGCGGCTCGTATCCGTGACGACCGTGTCTTTGGGGCGGTCGAGCCCCACAAGGATACGCCTCGAATTTAATTGAATTTTCTTAACCATAATGGCGCAAAACGAACAATTAAAACAGTGTGAAGCAGCGTCATCTCGTTTTGTGTTGTCTCCCTCTCAAGATAGATAGATAAAAACTTTATTTATCCCTAGGGGAAATCCAGGGTCCAGGTAGCTTAGAGACATACCTGTACATCACACATACCATACACATACAACCATAGGCGTAGATTACGGGGGGGGACGGGGGGGACATGTCCCCACCACTATATATAATTTGAATTTTGTCCCCACCACTTTTAAAAATGTGCAAACCAATTGCGACCGAAAAAATCCCCACATACTCAAACTGAAACCGTCAAGTCTAAATCATGCGATAGCCCCCCCCCCCCCCACCCCCCCCCCCCCCCCCCCCCCCCCCCCCCCCCCCCCCCCCGGCCAATCACGTACTGGTCCACACCACTTCTAAAACCAAACTGATGCCCTTGCATACAACGTACAACAAGCAGGATTGCCAAAAGGAAGTTTCTAGGAAAACACTCACCAAATAAGAATAAAGATACTATAAACCAGACAATAACGGTAAAGATACTAAAGAGAAAGGTACTAAATAACAGACAACAAACAAACAAGGTGCACATTAATGTGCTGAGGCAGTGTGATAAGGGTCACATGGTTCGGTGAGGTGCAAAGGAGTAAGGCAAGACAGCGCAAGTATGAGTTAGTAGACCGGCATTAGATATGAAATATTAAATATGAAATATGGGCTAACTAGAGTGGTTAAGTGAACCTATTAGGAGAGGCCTTCAGTTGACAGATTATAAAGTCGAATGGCCCCATGGGAACAAACGATTTATTCAGTTGAGTCAGTTCTTCCTGAATCATTTGTTCCCAGGGCCATTCAACTCGATGTTTGCATTTTGCGTTATTTTAAACACATTTTATTTCTTCTTCTTCTTCTTCTTCCCTTGAGAAGCGCAGTGCTGCATGCTTGCACACGCAGCATTACTCGCAGTCTTGCCAACCCGCAGCTTTAAAGCCAACCTGGCGGTGTGTAAATCACCGGCCACAGGAGCCACGTCACTATGGATACCGCTCAGCATTTCTCGCCGTCTTAGGGGATCTCTCTGTCTCTCTCTCTGTCTGTCTGTCTGTCTCTCTCTGTCTGTCTCTCTGTCTGTCTGTCTGTCTCTCTGTCTGTCTGTCTGTCTCTCTGTCTGTCTGTCTGTCTGTCTCTCTGGCGGAAAGCCATGACAGTACACATCTGGCTGTCCCACGGCATAACTTAGCATAAGATGTATCTTTTTTTTTTTTACATCCATATCATCTTATTGTTTGTGGCTTAACTCCTTCTTGGGGTTGCGGTAGTATGTGATCCGACGGGAGTTTTTTCCTTTGCCCGTCAGAGGCCTTATGGTTAAGGGGGGGGGGGGGGGGGGGGGTGGTACACAATGTGGGCCTTTGAAGCCCTTTGAGACTTTATCTGTAATAAAAACTTCACTTGAGAAACATAACCAAAACAACCGATGAGAGAGAAGGGGGGGGGGGGGGGATAAAGTCAGAGGGATCAAGATAACCGCAAAACAAACACGCCGGGCGGCGAGCTCGCTTCCTGCCGCTCCGGGTCGCTCAATGACTCCCTGGAAGGGAAGGGCCGTACGACGGCGTTACAACGTCCCCCCCCCCCCCCCCCCCCCCTACGAGGAAGGAAGGCCGCGTTTTCCGTCCCCTTGATGCCGCTACGGTCCCAAGGACAGATTCTTTCTCTGTTTTCCCAGAGTTTCCGCGCCGTTCTGCCAGGGAAGCTGTTGCCGGGGGGGGAGGCGACCCCCCCGGCAACACAGTCGGGCGTTGTGTCCTCATGGTGAGCTGGAGGTCTGCTGCTGTGGAGGGGGAGAGTTTGAACAGGAGGAGGAGGAGGAGGAGGAGGTGTGTGTGTAATTTCCTAGGGCCATACTGTATAGTCTGTAGTGTGATGTGGGTTTTTGCGTGCGTCATTTGGACCCAAACTGCTCTATCCATCTTTCATTTTGTGCCACTAAAATTGCTTTGCTATTAATAGAAATGTCATTAAATGTCATTAAATCCATGACATACTGTATCTGTCATTAAATCCACGACAACAACCATTGTCTTAATGACAAACTCAATCACACAACGGCAAATAATCACAGCGACGTGCTTTGAAAGCACACACACCCGTTGCAATCATTTGTGTTATTTATAGGACCGCGGTCACATGATTTGGATAAAAAGTAGACAGGCTGCCTCCAGGGTATGATGAGTCATAGGGGGGGGGGGGCTGTGTGTGTGTGGGGGGGCTGCTGCGGTGCTTGTCCAAGCACAGCAGCAACTGACCACACACACACCCACCCACACATGAATACACACACATGACTGCAAACCACATAAGAGGAGAAGTGAGCGGGTTTGGACTGAGCCAGGACAGTAACGACAGTGCGATGTGGGAATCCTCTGCAAGATCTCTCTCTCCACACACACACTAAACTCTCTCCCATTAAAAGCAGTCACAGTTATGTGAGGAATCCTGCAAACCCAAGGCAAGCAAGGCTCACGAAATCCCTTTTCCTGTGCCATGGAGGGGAGGGCCGCGCAGCGCAGGGCAAATTGCAAACAGACACAGTGTGTAATAGGACACTTAATCAGAAAACGTATCGCAACCCGGCGCGCAGTATACAAGCCGCTGGGGGGGGTTTCACTAAAAGGGGCAAAAAATGAACTCGCATATGGACAGTATTTAGTAAAAGAAAGAAAAATAAGGAAAAAAAAGATGGACACTTACCAAAGCAAGGTATTCCCTTTGGCGGGACGCTGGCTCCGGCTTGGTGGAGGAGAGGAGCAGACTGTGGCAGATCCTCCTCTGGATAGGGGTCTGGAGAATAGTCTCTTCTCAAGAGGTCTTGAAGTGTGGCCAGAGTCAGGTCATCCTGCTGGGTGTTGTGTGTTGGGAGTGACCAGGGAGGGGGGGGGGGGGGGGTGGGGAGGGGAGTGCCAGGCCAGGGATTCTTAGGAGAACTGGGAGTGTCCAGGGGGAGGAAAAAAAACTCTCTCTTTCCCCTTTTTCTCTCTCTTTCCCCTTTCTCCCTCTCCTCACCAGTCTGTCTCTGCTGGAATCCAGCAGGGAAATGTGACTCCTGGTCAACACACAGACGCACGCTGGTACAGACCCAGCCCTCCTCCTCCTCCTCCTTCTCCCTCTCCGTCTGCACGCCCCTCGCAAGCTGCATCTGCTGCAGGCAACTCACTCAGTATGCAGCTCCCTGTGCTTGGTCATCCTCTCTCTCTCTCTCTCTCTCTCTCTCTCTCTCTCTCTCCCTCTCCCTCTCTGTCTCTCTCTCTCTCTCTCTCTCTGCATCTCCATCTCTCTCTCTGCATCTCTCTCTCTCTCTCTCTCTGCATCTCTCTCTCTGTCTCTCTTTCCCTCTGTCTCTCTCTCTTTCCCTCTCTGCATCTCCATCTCTCTCTCTCTCTCTCTCTCATATCCATCACTTGATTGTTCCTCCCCCACCGTTAAAGAGCAGTGATAAGATAAGTGCTTAGAGGACGCTGGTAATGTTTCTAAGGAAAGCTGCCAGGACGTTAAGAAACACGTTTTATATTTTTTCGGTTACATTGCCATTGTAAATTCCCTTTTCTTTCTGCATTTCCTCCCAAACTCTATGAGAAAGCATGTTTTAGAGAATCATTGTGACAGAACATGATCATGTGAAGGAAATGCCTGCGTGAGGCTAGTTCCTTAAAGTGATTTGATCAGAGTAGACTACTCGAGATCTGGGCTCACCGCCACATACTGAAGAGACTTCAATCCCCTAATGGAGATTTAACTATTTTTATCCTTTATATTCCCCTCGGTGTCAAGGAATATTATGTCATATAATAAGTTAACATATACAGCACAGTATTCAATCCACTAATGTATTTGTTGCTTAAATTAAATAGTTTAGATAAGTAAATGATTTTTATATACAATTGCTTTTATTATTATTATTATTTTGGAGACCAAAAAAAAAGCGACGAGGTATTTTGAAAATATTTTTTTTATTAAAATAAACCCCTAGTAAGCAACACAATAAAACCAACAGTAGTAACACACTGTCTGAGTTTGGCATCAGATAGACAGATCGACTCTAATGACATCACTTATCGCAACTTATCACTCAAGCGCAAACGCACTCTTTCCGTTTTAAAAGCTCGCAGGGAGACGTGTGTTTTATTATCGTGAGAGCAGAATCGTTGGGAGATTTCAACCGGTAATTTCCCTTTAAAAGCAAAACAAAAGGAGACAGGTCAGAGATAGTGCACCCCGTGGGAAACCAGGACTTTGTTGGACAAATGGAAAGTTTGTGTGTGTGTGTGTGTGTGTGTGTGTGTGTGTGTGTGTGTGTGTGTGTGTGTGTGTGTGTGTGTGTGTGTGTGTGTGTGTGTGTGTGTGTGTGTGTGTGTGTGTGTGTGTGTGTCTCTCTCTCCATACATACAGCTTGGTTGTGAGGGAGAAGTGGATGGGGGGGGGGGGTAATGCATTGGAGCACGTGCAGGAAGTGATGCGCTAATGCGTCTGTAAAAGGAAGGGTAAAGCAATCAGGACCGTCTGCTGTTGCTCTGGGCCCCCAGGGGACCTAGGTAGGCAACCATGATGGATCTGCACCCCCACCCACCGACCAAATGTTTTATACGGACGCCGCAGCCGGGAAACTTTGTGATCGGATTCCTTTGCACATTTGCATTAATTGCTTTTCCGTAGCATTGTTTGTGTGTGACTCTGTATTGAGGAGCGGATGCCAGATGGTTGGCGTGCAGCCTGCTTGCATCTCTGAAGAGTTATGAGGATGTGGGATTGTTGATTTATTAAATTATGACCTGCTTGAAGATATAAAATAAAGTCAACTTCAAATGCAACTCTGAGATCCAAGATGTAATGTGAC
>JAOPHQ010006115.1:0-10000 GCA_030340625.1 Merluccius polli
GGAGAATGGAGAATGTTGCTCCAAATATGTGTTGATGTTACAGTGTCCGTGCAAATGTCTCGTGGTTGGGTGTCGATGTGCGTTACATTACGAGAGAGGAGTTGTTTTTTAACGGAGAAGGAAGAGACGGTTTAGGTACCGCATCAAGGATTATCTCGATGTCCTAGAAGTCCTAAACTAGCTTTTCAGTTCTGGAAGATTTTGATTTGGGAAAGAGGAAGTTTAAAGTGAAGGTTTGGTGCGTTTTTGGAGAGTTGGAGATACAGAGATTTGCCTTGATGCCGGCTGTGATCATAGAAGCATTGTCTTAAGATGAGATGTTATTCATGTACAGACAGTATGTGTTCTTTCGATGACGATATTGGCCTTAACTTGTTTACATAGTAAATACGTACGTTTATCTCATAATGGGACTGTGTAGTTTAGTTTCATCACCAAATCCTGACCCTAAAAAGGGCATTTTTCAACCTTTTTTTTTTTCTTTTTATATCAAGGGTTGTTTTAAGTGCGATGCAATCAAGAGATGCTGGGATTTTGTGTGCGCATGTGATTTTTTTTTTCTCTTTGGAAGATACTTTATTTTGGTCCAAAATGTTATATATATAATGAATCCCATTTATTCTAGTGTAGGTCAGATGAACACATTGAACGGTTGTCTCCATGGCTGCTGCTGACGTTACAACGTCCCAGCCCTGAGCAGCGCGGCCTCCTCCTATCATCACAGGTGGTCCCAGATAGCAGTGGGTTCACGTTGGCCATGACATTCCTCCTCAATCATTGGTTTCCCAGAGTCTTGATGATGATGATGATGATGATGATGTGTCTCTGGTGTTTTCCCTTGCTTTCTTTTTTTCACAGAAATAAAAAAAAATGCTTATAATGGCACTTTATGAACACCCGCCCCCCCCTCTGTGCGTGCTTTTTTGTAGTAGGGCTTTTCTGTTGGGGAAAACAGTGAACATTAATTTAATCAGACGGGACTTTTATTGTGATAGAGTCCGCGCCAGCTAGAGAGCTCCCCATCCTCGTCGCCGCGTTGCCAAAGCGACGTGGTTTGGAGCGCGCGCGCGCCGCGTCCGGCGAAAACGGCACGCGCACGTGTGGGTGCGGACGCGCCGAGAGAGAAGCGGTGTGCAGATGTGTCGCAGATTTGTAAAGTCACTGGACGACGTGCGGAGCGGCTCCGGGACGAGGAAGTAGCACAGGCCTCGGGAGTGTCAACCAAGGCGGGGGGTGAGGAGGAGGGTGAGGAAGGGGGGAGAGAAGAACCGGGAGACCGGAGACCACCTCTCTCTGGTAGGGGGGGAGAGGGTGAGTGAGTCGGTGTTGGTCGGGGCGTCCTCTCACACGGCGGAGGATCCGGGTCACACGTCGGACACTTCGGGGACTTTTCTTTTTTTCCGGGTGGCGGACCCCCAACAACAACCAACTGAAAAAATAAATAATAATAATAAAAATAATAATAATAATAAAAACCAAGAGGCGCCGCTTGGAGCGGTTGGTTTGGCCGCCTTCTGCACCTCCTGGCCGGGGAGATGGAGCTGTCGGCGATCGGAGAGCAAGTGTTCGCCGTGGAGTCCATCATCAAGAAACGAGTCAAGAAGGTATTTAGGCTTTTTATTATTAATACTACTACTACTACTACTAATAATAATAATAATAGTGCGTTGTAGCTACTAGGCCGGATTTGAACCCATGTTGCTGACGTTAGTGGGTAATGTTGGCTGAGTTGTTGTGGAGGAGCAGCACTAGTAGTAGTAGCCTGGTTACTCCTCCTAACGGCTGCTGTGGAGGAGTGGGCGGCGCAGGGCTTCCCTTTAAATAACACCTTATTATTGACAGTTATTTTATTTTTTTACGTGAAAAAAATACAAATATAAAAAATAAAGTCATGAGAAGCCGCTAGTATTTTTTGTTTTGTTTTAGGCTCAGGCCTGTAGTTGTTGTTGTTGTTTTTTTGTTTTTTCTCTCTCTCTCTATTTGAAGTTAAACCATTTTTATGAAGGAAAATAAACAACAAAACCCCCCAACTTGCGTAATAACGGCGTAATGAAATAAGGACCCATGGCGGAGCGGCGTTACCTTGTGTTATCATCACACATGGCAGACATTATGCAACGCCACGCCAGTTAGGCTCGCGGCGGGCATGTGCGTGTCAACGGTTCGGAAGCGCGCGCCCGCGCCTGCGCCTGCACGCGCACGCGCGCACACACACACACACACACACACACACAGCTCTCGTGCGACTACGCGTGGCTGGATCACGGTGCGTCTCCGACGGCACGCGCTTCACACCGGGCATGTTTCTGGAATGTTCTAGAACATCTCCGCGGCGCTGCGTGTGTGTGCGTGTGTTCGCGTGCGTGCGTGTGCATGTGTGTGTGTATGTGTGTGTGTGTGTGTGATGCGAGAGGAGCGCGCGGCGGTGAAACGGGTTAAATCCCGTTCGCTCCGTAAATCGTGACGTCAAATTACGGGAACAAAATCACCCCTCTGGGCCTGAATGTAGGTGACGTCATCCACAATCACTACATGTGATTGGCCTGGTGATGAAATGGATGGAAATGTGTGTCTTAGCTGGCAGTTGATGATGATAATAATAATAATAATAATAATAATAATAATAATAATAATAATAATAATAATAATAATAATAAGTATAGTGATAATAATGATGATAATAATGATAGTAAAACGATAATCAAAAAACATTTAAGGGTACATTTGAATGGAGATTGTGGCATTTGTTGGTCTGTTAGAAGATGGAGGCTGAATATTGGACATGGGTTCAACATACAGACGTACAGACGTACACCATGCATCTCCACAGAGTGCTTACATCACATACGTCCTTTATGTGTGTTATTAATATTTATGTGCCACGCTTTATTTCCAACAGGGCAATGTGGAGTATCTTCTGAAATGGAAAGGATGGCCTCCAAAGTGAGTATTAACACGCAACACGCACACACGTGGCAAAATATTACCAATGGCGTCCAGTGACTCAAATGATGGCACATTGTGACCAATCAAGTGAAGGAATAATTGAAAAAGAAGGCGGGACTCATACTCTGCTGTGATTGGTCCACCTGCAGGTACTGCACATGGGAACCAGAGGAGCACATTTTGGACCAGCGACTCCTGCAGGCGTTCCAAGAGAAGTAAGCAGAACCGCCCGCCGTCCTGTTGGTGGAAGCAAACTGTCGAAGCCCACATTGATATTTAAAAACACAACGGTGACAACCGTCCTCATGGTCAGCAACGTGACTACGGATGTTGGCTTAAGCTGACAGTACGTTAGGCTGTTGTCTTCAGTAGGCTTCTTGTCGCTTTTTTTTGTTAGAGAGCAGAGGGACCGAGTTGTGGGACACAAGAGGAAAGGGTCAAAGGTCAAGCGATTGCTACTGGAGGTAAAGAGCCCCATCACTGATTAAATAACCACGTTGAATGTCCATGAGTGCATATTCATGTATCATCAATTGCAGTAACTTTGGATAAAAGCGTCCACCCAATGGCACGTAGTATTATTATTATTATTATTATTATTATTATTATTATTATTATTATGCATACATCCTTACATTGTAATGTAGCCAACAGACTTCCTCTCTCTGTCTCCTCGCCGCCGCGTTGTCCACTAGAACACCATCTACACCATGGACCTCCGCAGCGCCCACAAGGCCCCAGAGAAGCCTCAGCCTCGCCTGCATCTCTCCCTGAGCGGCTCGCTGGATCCCGGGGCGGAGGACCAGGAGGACGACCCCTGCAGGCGGACGCTTCGCCCGCGGCTGGCCCATCAGACCAGCGACCCGCAGAGGACACAGATCAGGTGCCTGAGGTCAAACCCCCAGACCGCCAGCAGTGAGGACTGGGGGGAAGGAGACGACGACGACGAGGAGGAGGAAGATGAGGAAGAGGAGGAGGATGAGGAAGAGGAGGAGGAGGAGGAGGAAGAGGAGGAGGAGGAAGAGGAGGAAGACGAAAGGCAAGTAGAGGAAGACATTGAATTAGAGGAGGAGAAAAATAAGATCCACAGAAAGGCCGCGGCAGAGAAGAACGGAGACATTTTGAATGGTAAGTATGCAACTCCGATCCACTCAGATCCACTTTAGCCACTTCTACTTCCTGCTTTGCATTCTTCTTTAAGCAGATATCACAGTAGTTTGGCTGGTTGAGAGGCTGACGGTTGGCGGATTACCATTTATAGATGGCTAAAGATAGCTCACTTTCTAGACCATGGCTTAAAGATAAACTACAGCCCAAAACACTTTGACATCGTTGACGTATATGTCTATTAGTGACGTACAACGCACCCCGGGTCCTATTTTACCGTTTTGTGTAGTGTTTCACTGTGCCGCAGCTAACCTCGATTTCTGTAGACGCTACTATGTCACACAGAGACATTGCTGCAGTAGTTACAATGGGGTTATAAAGTACAAAGCTAAAGACTTGCATTGTATTTGGCTTCTAACAATGTACAATTTATTCAGCTTTTATTTTTGTCAAATTGTTATATCAAATTTATATTTATATATATATATATATTAGTGGTGGGCGTAGATTAATTTGTTTAATCTAGATTAATCTAACTGTAATATTGGAATTAATCTAGATTAATCTAGATTAAAATGGCTCATTTGAATTCTGTCGAAGGCATTCATAATATGTGTGTGCTACCTAAATAATGACTAAAAATAAGTCTGCGCGATTGTTGACGGGGGGCTATTGCTGACCGGAGGGGGAGAGGTGCGCGATTGTTGTTGTTGTTGTCGCCGGGCAGAGGACGCAGCCGTTCCGCAGCGCAGCCGTTCCGCGGCGCTTACCTTCCTTGGTGGAGATCCGGTATAGACCCAGCTCCCAACCCAACTTTGACAATAGATTAACGGCGATAATTTTTTTATCGCGCGATAAGAGTCTTGCGTTATCGCAGCACATTAACGCCGATAACAGCCCACCACTAATATATATATATATATATATATATATATATATATATATATATGTATGTGTATATATATATATATATATGTATGTGTATATATATATATATGTATGTGTATATATATATATATATATATACACATACATATATACATTTAATATGACGATTCGACAATTAAAAACAAAAAGGTGAAGGTGAATTGTTTGAGAGAGAGAGAGAGAGAGAGAGAGAGAGAGAGAGAGAGAGAGAGAGAGAGAGAGAGAGAGAGAAAGAAAGAAAGAAAGAAAGAAAGAAAGAAAGAAAGAAAGAAAGAAAGAAAGAAAGAAAGAAAGAAAGAAAGATCCCTTAGTTTCAAAGCTGTACCATTTTATCCAAAATAAGATCATTTTGATCCGGCCTCATATTCTGGCAGAGTCCTGCAGACGCTGGCATCCTATTTGTCCATTAGTGAGCCTTTCAAAGAGAGATAAGATATCCAGGTCAGTCGAAAGTAACTCAATCACAGCCAACACATGGAAGGCTTGATGCAATCACTGGCTCACTGCAAAACCTATCTTTGTCTCTCTCTCTCTCTCTTTCGCTCACTCTCGCTCTCTCTCTCTCTCTACTCTCTCTTCCCCTCCAAACAGCACAAGACAAAGCCATAGAGTGGAGCTCCGCCATTGGGCCAGAGGAGAAGGAGGACCGCAGCGGGTCCAAGAAGTCGGGCGACTGGACGCCGGGTCGCCTGACGTGCGGCCCGGGGGAGGTGACCGTCACCGACATCACCATCAACTCCCTCACAGTGACGTTTCGAGAGGCGCTGGTGGCCAAGGGTTTCTTCAGAGCCTGGGGTCTCGAGTTCTGAACCCGTTCTGGACAGAAGGAGTCGCTGGGATGAGTTAGTGTGTGTGTGTGTGGGGGGGGGGGGGGGGGGGAGGGGCGGCGTTGGTTTTGCAAGAGGCGAACCGCTTGAATCCGTTCATTCCTCCTCATGCTCTCAGATTTCTCCCTAGGACGCCTGGGCAGCGGCTCCTCCCGCTCCTCCTCCTCTTTCACTCGTTTTTTTTTTCTCCGTCCAATACCGTATCGTAGGTTGTGTAGAAGCTAACTAGTAGTCCGGGAGTGAGCGTCCGTTTGTGTACTCAAACACGAGTTAAACTAATATCCATGACTTGTTAACACGTGTCACCCTGTGGTCTTCTCGTACGAGTTTTTTTGCGAAAATCCTCTGGAAGAGATGGTGCAACCGTCGCATGCATGCCTCCCTCCGCCTAGTCAGCCGTATCAATGTATTGATATACGATATTTCGTGTTTACCTTGTATGCCTAGGCCTCCTTTCAAAACCCTACAGTGGTGGTGTTTGGTGTCTCGCGTAACGAATAGAAGAACATGAAGCGATGAAAAATACGAAACGAGCGAAACTATACCGCCGGAGAGACTTGGGGAACTTGCACTGAATTCAGATACTCACTCGCCGAGCTCCTTCACAGAGACAGACGTCATTTTTTTTGGGTCGTTCAAGTGTTTTCCAATACAATCCTGCGCTTCGAAAATGACCGACCGCGTTTCCACACAAAACGGCGCTGACCTGAGAGCTTCGTGTTCATCTGGCCCAGGATGGGATGACTTGCAGCGGCGATGATGGGAGCGCCGATTCTGCGATGGGGTCACCGCGGAGGAATGTCCCGCGGCGGCGGCGTGCGATTGGCCGATTCTGCGATGGGTCCACAATGTCCCGTGGCGGCGTGCGATTGGCTTGGTGGCCCGGTTTGTTTATTTCCCGCTCCCGAGGGGCGATGGCTCCGAAGGTGGCGAGCCGAACCCTAGATGGCCAGGAAGCCACAAGAAATGTCCTCACTTCAACTCTTCATCGTGGCCTTCTGTCTGTGGCAGATTTAGGGCTGCACCCCCCCCCCCCTGCAAAACACTCCCAACATACATTAAAACACACACACACACACACACACACGAGGCAGGCAGGTTGAGGTGGTTAAGGTGTTTGACTCCCAGCCTAAAGGGTCTGG
Organism: Merluccius polli; assembly: GCA_030340625.1. Taxonomy (NCBI): domain Eukaryota; kingdom Metazoa; phylum Chordata; class Actinopteri; order Gadiformes; family Merlucciidae; genus Merluccius; species Merluccius polli. Next base: position 6,950 of record JAOPHQ010006115.1, read on the forward strand.
GTTCAAACCCCAACACCCACCACAGTAGGTGAGCAAGACGACCTGAAGAAAAGCTTACCTATTCCTTAATGACATGACAAAATTGAACAGCTAAAAGCGTCTGCCGAAATAACAAATACAAGCGTACACATACATCATGTCACACATCACATGGGCGTCCCCAGTATTGAGCACATCACCATGTGCCAATCGTTAAGCTGAATTAAGTACGAAAGAGAGAGCTGGTTGAAAGAAAAGTATTTTTTTGTGATTATTTTTCTACATTGACCTGAATGTAATCCGTTCCTTCTGAAGAGACGCACGAGAACCAAGAGAGAGAGATAGTTTTAATAAATAACTCTTTAATAAGAGTTTTAATAACCGGCAGGCTACCTTTAGAATAAGGAGAGAAAATCAAAAAGCACCTTGATTTGATATGACCTTATATCGTTGCTTGTGCTGCTTTCATCCGACGCTAGCGGAGAAGAACGTTGTTTGCACTTTATCTGTGATGTAGTCCACCTGCACATGACCTGCTCTCCACTATGAAGTCAATAGTGAGTGTGCTATTTTTATTGTAATACTAAAAGAGAAATAAATGTCACATGTTTAATAACGCTGTAGTACTGTGCTGTGTCATGATGCATCCTAAACATCAGGGTTTCCGTTACAGTCGACCTAATTGGGGGGGGGGGGCCCCAATCACATCTACTGGAACGGAAACACTGATGTTATCGCACAATTACCGTTAACAGCCTGGTGGTTGGGGCGGCGGTTATTAAAGGGCCGCTATTTTACTGAGGCGTGGCGTTATAAACGCTACCCTAGAGTAACATCACACACACACACACACACACACACACACACACACACACACACACACACACACACACACACACACACACACACACACACACACACACACACACACACACACACACACACACACACACACACGTCCGCCCAGCTGCATGACGGACAGATATAATTGGATCGTGCCACATTGTAAGCATGCTCGGCGTTGGTCCTGTTTTAGGCTTCATGTGGTTATGGAGGGGCGGACGAGGTCGTATTATTGGTTGAATATTAAGTCCGCCCCTTTCTGCACGTCGTCAGAAACAAAATTATGCAGTAGTACATTGATAAATGGACCGGCCTGATATAAAAAGGTAATAAATATTGAGGACAGCGCCACAGTGAAGTATTTTTCCCCAATGGTACAAACATACTTTATTGTACAATTAATTTATTGGCAAAAAAATTCAGACCACCAGGATAACTTAAAAAAAGAAACTATTGAAAAATGGAGCAACAGTTATTTAATTTTGCTTTTTTCTCAGCAAGCACCATTTTTTTTTCTTCAAAAAAAACAAAACAAGAAAAACAAAAGAGTGGTCAAAAGGTTTTCCATTTAAATACACAACAAATATTTAAATAGTTTTACTTCCAGTCTCTTTTCAAAGAAGAAATGATAAAAACAATATTTTGTTCAGTTGCCATCAGTTTGTACAGTGATTCAGTATGTTTACATCTATAGGCCATGTACATTAAACATTTCTTCAGAGAAAATAACCAAAAGCGTGGCATGATAATTCTCCACAGCCGCCCCCCCCCCCCCCCCCGCCGCAGTGTCATTTTGCATCACTTTAGAACGTCTTCAATACAAAACGAAACCACGTCGTTATTATCTAATAATTCCTGTAGATTCAAGTTTTATTTCCAAAAAAATAAAATTAAATAATATATCTATATATAAAAGACAAAGGGTACTTTTTTTTCCTTGTGTTTTATAAAATAAGTCTCATGATATATTGCCACCTGTTACTGTACCCGCCCCCCCCCACCTAGCAAGCTAAGCCTCAGAAAAATAGTGAGCCTGTATATATTGTCTTCACTTGTCTCCATAAAAAGCTAAATGACCAAATTTTAGATTATGTCCCGATCCCCTCCCACGTTTTGGATATTTTTTTGTGCATGTTGTGTTTCATGTCCGGTCGATCCTCTCTTGAAGGATACTTTAAACTTGTTTACAAGGAAGCCCGCCCCCTAGCCGCCCTCTTCCCGTCCAATCCCCAAAAGGTTTGTCAAAAATACACGTTAAAAAGGCGCGTTGGTGCTCATCGACTGACTACACCCTATACTGTACCTCTAAAAAAAAAAGAAAAAGAAAAAAAAAAATCGCAATACTGTACAGTGGCTCAGGAGTACTTCAAGTTATTATACAGAGAATGAAAAAACAACAACACGAAAACGGGCAGAGGACAATTCCCCTGCTCGCTCGATCTAAAAGTCTGTACAGCTCGTCATTTTTTATGATTTTCATTTTTAATACAAAAAGAAAAAACAGTATTTAAGTTCATCCATTTTCTTTGTACAGTAATAACATTAAATAGAACCTTATTTTTCGAGAGGCGGTCGAGAAGAGGAGAAATCGGGGGGAGCGCCGGACACGACATGAACCAATATGAAAGACTTGGGAGAAGCCGTCCTCGAAAGGCAGAAAGGATTTTCGTGGCCAAAATTGACCTTCTCCGAAGCCCACCTCACACCTCGCCCTCCTTTCCCCTCTTCCCCTATTCATTAAAGTATATATACACTTATATATAAAGTATATGTATTTACATATACATAAAACCGTTCCATAATCCTCCAACTTGGGGAAAAAACTAAAACGGTCTGGGTACTACCAATTCTGCTGGCCATAATTTTGTGTTTGTGGGTGGGGTGGGGGGGGGGGGTGTGGCGCAGCAACGCATCATGTGGGAAACGGTGGGCGGGGCTTGGGGGTGTGTAATTAAAGAGGCAGTGCACATTCAAAAGGAGAAAGAGGAGAGAGGAAGGGACAGTTGGGGTGGGGAAATGGCTCCAAGGACTAGCTCCACCATCGCTTTCGGTCCCTGGGACGAGCTGACATGACACCTTGGGGGGGCGGGGGGGGGGGGGGGGGTCCGACCAGTGGCGTAACTATCGACGGTGCAACCGGTGCATTGCACCGGGGCCCAGACGCCAGGGGGGGGGCCCATGAAAATAAAAACAATCCCTCCCCCCCCCCCCCGGGTCAACAATCGCGCA
>JAOPHQ010006115.1:15000-40902 GCA_030340625.1 Merluccius polli
TGTAGATCATTCAACCACCAGCCATAATAGTGCTTTTAGTATTTGCCATTTGGTCACTTAATTTGTTATTTGTATAGTTACATTACAGTTACGTTTTTAGTTTATTTTTTGTGTAATATTCCTATCTTATATTTATGTTCCTGATAGTTCTTGTTTATTGTCTGCACTATCCACACCAAGGCAAATTCCTTGTGAGTAAAAACTTATCTGGCAATAAATCTCATTCTGATTTAACAGTTCTATCCGAAGTGACAGAGTGAATGTAGGTACATGATGTTATTAGGAGCAGGGTAGGGGTTCGGCCCTCTTGCTCAAGGAGGCCGACAGGTAAGACTGCGGACACTGGGGTTCAAACCCGGAACCTCTTGGCTGGGAGTCGTAAACTAACTACTAGACAGGTGATTCTCAACCTGTGGCATTTTGAGTGGGTCGCAGAGCACGTGCCACACCTTGATCTTTAGAAAGAAGCCCATGAGCGAACTAAGGGCTTACTAGTTCATAGAGTTAAGCCCCAATTGCTGCAGCTTTCTGTTCGCTCCATGTTTTTAAAAGTATATGAAGGCATTGATGATCACTGCAATATTGGCAAATATATTTTTCGGTCGTGACTTCGTGACTAATGACACATGTGGGTCCTGAGGCGAGACCAGCTCAGAACCACTGCACTAGACTCTCCTGCCCATTCAGAAACCTTTTTCTGAATGATTTTGACTATGAAAGCTTGAGCCCTTTCCTCACTGCATACCTCTTTGTGTTTCTCCATGGTGGCGTAGAGCTTCTGTGATAGGTCATTGGAGACGTTGGGCATGCCAGGCTTCTTCTTATTGGCTCGACTCAGGCTGCTCTTGTTTTTACTGGTCTTCTTGTTGTTCTTCTTCTTCGCGTTTTTACTGTCTCCTTTAGAGGCCTGGAGGGGGCGAGGGCAGAGGAAACAGGAGAGGGAAAGTCAAGTTGCCTGTTGAGCCGGTATCGTTTTATCCAAAGGGACTTAGTGATTAACTTTAGATACAGCTCCATAATGTTCAGGTAGACTGTGGACGCAATGCTTTATATTTCAAACATTACATTGGGTTACAATACATTTCATTTTTAAAAACAGGTATCGAGTATTTCCGATACATTTCAATACAGTGCATTTCAGAATGTTCCACCTCCTAGTCTAAAAAGAGAAGCAAGATTTATCCTCACATCTATGCTCTCGTTGGAGGTGCTGTTCTCCTCCCTCTTGCGCTCCTCCTCCTCCTGTTCCAGCTCCTTGATGCTCTCCTCCAGCACGTTTGGCCAGAAGTCTCCCTCAAAGTACGGCAGCTCCTTGGCGCTGGTCAGCCGGTCCTCTGTCGCCTGCTTGAAGACGTCCTGGTGGTGAGGAGGATGAGAAACATGGTGAGGAGGATTAAGGAAAAGATGTGACATTTGTTCAGCATAATAATTTCGCCTTTTTCCTCTCCAAATTATTGAGTGAGTTGGGTGATTGAGAGAGAGAGAATTGAGCTCTAATATGGATATGTTGCACAGCCCTAGTTGTGTGTATCTGAGCAAAAATGTCCCCCTGTAGTACCTTGTAGTCGTGGACGATCCTCTCAGCTACCGCCTTGTCCAGCATCTTCTTGTACCACTCCTGCAGCCGCTTGGGCTTGGGGATTTTCTGGTCCATGGGGTGGCAGTGGAAGATGTAGTCGTCCCCCTCGCTGGGTGGACACGCCCAGATGTGACCCGTTGTGTAGCTGAACAGGAAGCAACAACAGTGTTGGGGTCAGTGTAGTGGGCGGGGGGGGTACATTAGGAGAGCCATCATTGGGAAACGTGATGGACATCTAATACCGGTGCTGGTCGCCGATCCGATGACACTGACGATCGAATCGAAGGCTTGATACCTTGAAACCCTGTGACCGGGTTTCAACATTTATTTACCGATAATAGCGTCTTTTCAGCAGCCATCAAACAAATCAGTACTGGTTAAACATTCAGCTTGTTGAAAGAGTATAAGAGGTTAAAACATCTACTCACCCGAGCTTCTTGACATACTCCAGGTAGCCAATCAGAATCTCGTGGTACACTCCCGTTCTTAGACTACGGGGCCGGAAGAAGTGGACACTGTCCAGGTAGGAAATGTACACTCGCCTTGTGGGGAAAACAGCCAAAACAAACCAATGAACAAATACAACAAGCACACAAACAAAAGTATGACAATTTCAGAAACGACAAGCCTTGTTATTAATATAATACAAATGTGTATAGCACCTTTACCTTTAAAGATTACACAAGGGGTTTTAAATTACAGTAGTAGTCGTTAAATTACGAAGTGTAATTGAACTTTTTACATTTTATCCATATGTATGTATTGTACTGTTTGTCATCATCATCCTCATCCTAGCTCTTTAAAGCAAAAAGGCAAAATGTGGGAATTATTTGTACAAAACAAAGAAAGCCTTCCAAGTGTTCACCTCTGGTTGGGAGGCGGGCAGTCTGAGCCGTACTCCTGGACGTGCATCCCGAAGAAGCAGACCTCGGCACCGTCCACGTCCTCGAAGGCAAACAGGGCTTTCGTCCTGTAGGGGAACGACTCCGACATCTCCCCGTTGTCTACAAACCTGGAGGTGAGCAACGGAGAGGCATGCTTTGTAGGGATGTGCAGCTCTCCTTTCAGGCGCCATTCGGTACACATCTCCATACATGGGCGCCGGTACGATACAGCGACAATACTTTTACTTTTAAAACGATTCAATTTTAAAATCAATCCGTTTCAGTTCGATGCGGTTGGATAAGGATGCAGAACAGTATTGTTTTTCAGACAAAACACCGAGTACTCACCTTTGGGTACTTGCCAAAACGGTGTACTGATAAGAGTACTTAATAATAATAAATGCAATTTTCAGTTACCACAATAGTAAGAGTGCTGACTTGGAATAACACGTCAGATGTACAAAATAATGTAAATATACTAAAATTAAATCCAGCATTTCATGTTAACACGTCTCATTAAATGCACTGATTAATGTACCAAAAAATACAAAGAAATAGGTAAACTAAACTAAACTTTTAATAAATCTAGCTGACTGGGCTGATTCTACATATCACACCCAATTTTCTCCCACTCTCAGCTGCAACTAGGTATAGACCAGAGGTATAGACCAGAGGTAAAGACCAGAGGTATAGACAAGGGGTTCTCAACCGTCTCAGGTCACGACCACCAAAAAAATGTATATTTGAACTCTATATTGGAAATAGCCAGTGGTTAAGTCTCCCACCCTGTGCCGCGATCTTCACCCGTGTTAAGATCCAGTGTGCGTGCCTTCCCATACCTGGACTTCATGCCGGGCTTGACCTCCACGACCTTGTCGGAGACGTGGACCACACGAATGGCGACCTCCCCTGCCTCCGGGTGGCTCTGCCTCTTCAGGTAGTCGTTCACCCGCGTCTCCAGGAAGCAGCCCAACTTGGTGGGGGGCAACCCTGCACCGCCACCACACAGCACAGATAAACACTTCAGTTGTAGCGGGCGTGTATAGTCAGTAGCACAATGCGCACGGCAAAAATGGCAAAATAGGTCCCTGAATAGTTAATACATAGTGCTAGTAGTATTATAACTCAATGTTTATAGAATCAATTAAATATATTGAATAAAGACATAAAGCAAACCAGTACACAGATTATTTCATAGAAAAGGTTGTGTTGGGCAAAATATTTAAAAGTACAAAAATACTTAATGGAATGAACGAACACCAGACAAAGTTGTTCTTTTGAGGAAGTCCATTAAAGACTAAGCAAACCTAAAATGTTGAGGAGCGAAATAAAAACTTTTGCAAAGATAGCATTCAAGAGAGGTATTGCCCACTTACGTTTGGCTGCGTACTTGTTCTCCTTTCTGGTCTTGTTCGTCTTCTTCAAGCAGCCGTCACATACAAAACTTCAGAAACAGCAAAACACAGGGAAACCAGAGGTCAAAGAGGGTCAAATCAATCTGACACTGAGAAGGATTCTTCAATACAAAAACATAAACCCTGGGCAGAGACACGCAGACAGAGGTATAGGGGTGTCCCCGACTAAGAATTTACATAGTCAAATCTGATTCGTCTTGCCTATAGTCGACTGATCGTCGAATCATGTTTTTTTTTTTTTGCTCATTGATCCATATTCTCATTTGCGACATTGGCTTCCATTTTTTCCACACCAGACTAAAGAGCTGAAACACTCAATTAAACAATTTCGATTACAATTTCGAGGCCGTTCGGCGGCGGTGTGTTTTGGACTTCAAGTCTGCTGAACGGCGCGTGTCAAAATAGCCGCCCCTATTATTTTCTATGTACACCCCCACACCGGCGCCGGCGCACTGCCCCGCTACACTTCACGCCACTGTCCTATTTCACAGCGTCGCCGCACGTCAAGTGCCGCCGAAAAGGCGCTTTTTTCTTTTCTTTTTTTTTTCTTCTGCTCCGAGAGACGACTATATTCCTGTTGACGCGCCGCAGCGTGGCGCTTCCTATGTATGATAGGGGCGGCACTTGTGTCATAGACGCGCCGCGGCGCTGCGGTGGCAGGGTGTTTTGCACTTGATATTTATACAAAAATAGGCTATATATCATGATTTATTGGGAGAAAGAAACTATATGTAAAATCAGACATTCAGCACCGCCTATAGCCCGAATGGAATGATCCTGTGTTTTGCCGACTATGAGATTAGCAGTCGAATCAGGCTCCTTCGATCGAATCGTCGACTATTCGGGGTTAGCCCTCCAGAGGTATACTCTGTATCCATGGATACTGCATCGACTCTAAAAGGTTTCAATCACACCCCCCGGCCCCCGCCAGGTCATTCAGACACTCACCCTGCTGGCCAGATCGTGTCGTGGTGCAAGACACAGATCTGATGCATTCTACGTCCACAGTCCAAACATTTCACAAACCTAGAGGAGAGAAAAACAAAGACAAACTCAGCAACAGTACACAAAAAACACATCTGGAAGCTGATGTTGTAGCCTCCATAAGCCTATTTATCCTTTTAAAAACACATCTATTGAACTGATAATACAGACTACAAATATGGCACCCAGGTGAGACTTACTGTTCAGGGTCCAGTGTGTCATTCTTCTTCTTCTCAAACTGATCTTTGTTAATCGATCTGCAAAGAGGGATTAGGAATGTGGATCAGAAAAGTCATATTGTAAACCATACAGCCTCAAAAGTTAGTACAATAGTTCACTCAAGCGCAAAACATAAAAGTGTAAAATATTGTTTAGAATTGACCAACCTATAAAACACAGCCTCTCGTTAAGAAAATACATATACACAGTATTGAGCCAACAGTCAACTTCATTAATTGATGATCATTAGGTGATCAAATAAGTGATAAAAAAAAATAAACCCAATGTAAAGACATTCAATGTCCATCAATGTTGTGCCAAGTTTGTGCATAGTTAGGGGGTCATTGAAGACCAACTTACGTCTGGGGCTGTGTGGGGTCGTCGCCCAGGGAAACCGTCTCTCCCTGGATCTCGTTGAAACACTTCTCACAGAAGTGGTACCTGTTAGCGATAAGCCCAAATTTTGGTGAACTACACCCGTTTTCCGCACAGCCAATCACAGACAGCGCACAGGAGGGGTAGCCACCAATCAGGACACGACATGGGCAAAGGCAGGGAGCGGGACAAGCAGGGCAGGCAGGAAGTAGGAGCGCAGGACAGCAGGGAGGTCATCACCGAGACGGCCAATCATGGTTTGGGATTAAAAGGCATGGGGGGAGTAGCAGGACAGTGTTTGTGGAGGGGGGGGGGGGGGGGGGGGGGGAGACATGATTGGTCGAGGTGAATACAAGCCAATGCATATATGTATATATGACATTGGAGAGAGACACCAGACGGGTAGGGGGGGGGGGGGGGGGGGGGGGGATGGGACCACAGACAGGACAGGACAAACATTGAGAACAACATAGAGCAGAATGCCGAAGCAAAGCACTGGTTAGAGATCTGGACAACGACAGGATGAGCAAGAGCACCGCCACAGGAAACATAGCAGGAGCAGCTTAAAATGGAGGGGAGGGGGGGGGGGGGGTGTGGGTCAGAGGAAGGGGAGCAAAGGGGGGGGGGGGGGGGCTGACAAAATGCAGATGCTGGACACGTATGGAAAATGGCACACATGACATTGTATGAATTTGCATTCATACAAGCGGTTCATTTTAAAGCTGGTCCTTTTCTGTTGCACTAGGGCTATCTGAGGTCATGAATGCGTGTGTAGCTAGCGAAATTGTAGTGTAGCCGAAACCAGGCTCTGCTTCGGATTACACACTTCGGTCCGGGGTCATTGACTGATCTGGGCTTGATAAGTGGTTTATCCCACCTAGCGGTCCACAGCATAGCCTCACCCACACATCCTGCCGTCCCTCAGATGAAATTTGCCCTCTACACTGACCAAATGGACCCCAACGCTGTTAATTAAACAGCAAGACACAGACTTGAGACATTTTTACCACTTGATGAGTCTAACCATACACCATGTGGAACAGGGTAATCTTCCAGGCCCCTCTTTCATGCATTCCTCAGATGCACTCTCCCCCATGTACAATTATATATACACATACAAAGTCAACCTCGTGAGGATGAGCAACAACAACTTAGACTGCGACACACGATGAAAAGGGACGTGTGCCGAACACACAAAGTGTTTCTTTGAATCCTACTTGAGAAACTATAGTGCCTCCCCTATTTTTTTTCTATACATCCCCTTCCTCTCTCCATTTGGGGCTCACCGCTCCTGGCTATAATAGTGGGGGTCATAAAATAATAATGTGACCATCATAGGAACAAGTGTGGAAGCATCTCTCTCTCTCTCCCTCTCTCTCATTTAAAGTTCAATTAATGCATGCCAATATATCCCGCAAGCACGTTGTGGGAATGTAATGATTGATTGAATGATTCCATTGATTGAATGCACGTTTATTGTTTGAGTAGACGTGATTCTCATTGTGTTGATCCATGTGGTCACATGATCCAAATCTTTTGGGTTTGCCCTTTTATTTAACTGTTATTTTATTCAAGATTGGTGTTTGTCACAAACTATCTCAATCTATATTGAACTCAAATAAGAAAAAGGACCAGTTAAAATGGCAGTGCATTCGGCAACATAGGAAAGTATACAGATAGTCCACACAGTCCGAACACAGGCGGTTGAACGTGCCAACCAACCATACTATGAATAACAAATAAAGACAGTACCTATCACCTGAAACCTATGTGCATCTTTCAAGTACCAGAGGTGTGGTTAAACCTAACATTAATTATTTAGCGACGGCGGTACCCATCTACCGACCGTTCATCCATTCACCCAGCGATCTAGTGAGTGGCCTCACTACTTCTACTTAAACATACCTGTTCTGGTAGCTGAAGTAGGCGGCGTCCCGAGGTATCGTGCACAGCTGCTTCCCGTAGCAACACAGAGTCTGTGGTGAGAACTCGAGCTGGGGAACAGGAAGAGAGAAGTGAGAAGTGGGAGGAAAAAACACGATTCAACGCAATAATGACCGTCCTCAACATGGTTTAGTGGAACTAGTGCTAACCGGGGTTTGGCATGCCGTTGTGTCGGCCGCTGTAGTCCTTCTGATACTACTCTGTTTTTCAACTTGCCTTCATCTCAATTCACTCCAATGTTGGCCCTGGTCTGGCTATTTTGAACAGCACATGAAAGGCTGATTTCTGCTGAACGCTGCCAATTCCTTACCCGACAAGAAAAAGCAGTTCACCGCCCATATGAAATAAAACCATCTGGTGGGCCAGAGTATAATGGGGTTCACTCTAGTGAACCTTAAAATACCAAGAAAAACCAACAAAAGTAGCTTCTCCAAATGTCCATTTTCATGAAGTCTAGTATTCTATACAGGGTCCTCTCATTCCACTCTCCACCCTCTCAACCTCCGGCCCTCCCTCCCTTCTTCCCTCCCTCCCCTTCATCCAGCTCACCTCCCTCCCCATTACCCTTCTTCTCGCTCCCACCATCCCCTTCATCCACCTTGACTTCCTCTCTACCTCTCCTCCTCCATCCCTCCCTCCCCCCCGCTTTCCATCCATCCATCCATTTCCACCCCACCCCAAGTCTAACCCTCAAAGTGTTGGGGACAGAGTCTTCCCGAGGGCAGCTCCCAGGCTCTGGACATCAGAGTCTCAGAGTCCCTTGCTGTCTTCCAATCCCACCTCAATACCCATCTATTCTCCACCGCCTTCTCTTAGACCCCCCCCCCCCCCAATCCACCCTTGAGTGTCTGTGTTCTGTTTGTCTCTCTGTCGCTGCCCCTTAGTGTATTGTGTATAGTGTAAAGCTACTTTGAGGTCTGAGAAGGCCTATACAAGTTCAATGTGTTGTTGTTATCCATCCATCCACCCCACCCTCTCCTTCTTCCCCTTCATCCAGCTTACCTTCCTCCCTACCCCTCCTCCATCTCTCCCTCCCTCTTTCCATCCATCCACACCACCCTCTCCTTCTTCCCCCCCCCCCCCCCCCCCCCCCCGCCCCCATCATCCAGCTCACCTCCCTCCCACCTCCCTCATCTCTCCTTCCCCTTCCCTCCGACTCACCTTTCTCCCACAGCAGTAGCCCAGGCCCTGCATGACGGGGTCAATCTCCGCTTCGAACACCTCGGCCAGCTTGGAGCAGAACTTGTAGACACGCGACGTCTTACGGTTGTACAGCCAGGCATTGTTGAACATCAGCCAGATGTCGTCCACATACTGCCAGGGCTCCTGGTACTGTCCTGGTGAACCAGAAGAGGGGGGGGGGGGGGGGGGGGGGGCTGTCAGATGCCTTTATCCAAAGCAACCCGCGGTCAATTCAGATACATGCCATTAAGGAAGGGTAGGGGTTAGGGCCGGTTGCTGAAGGACGTTTACAGATGCACTGCAGACATTGGGATCGATCCCGATACCTTTTGGCCGGGTGTCAGCCTAATCACAAGACTGTCTTGTCACAACACTACACTATACGGGAAAACATTTAACGAGATGATCTACATCAGACAACGCTCTTTATTTATGACATATCATAAGACTAAAATAATGACCGGGAAAGTAATTGACTGATTAATTGTGAATTAAATGAATCATTGGACACAGCTTTACGTCAGATGCCAACATTTAGCCAGACAACCAATTGAATGGTGATCAATGTGCCCTTCAGCCACACAACCATTTCGTTTCCATGGCTCCACGTCAAATCGAACATGCTTTCCCAGGCACCAAGTAGTACTGACCTGTGTCCAGTTTCCGCTTGATGGTGGACAGGTCCATGGGCGTCTTCACAATATCAAAGTAGTCCTGCAGGATGAGATGGGCAGTATGATCAAGATCCCACAGCCTCGTCCAACAAGGTTTCAATCAGATAATACAATCTATGATCAGAGACTGACTGGCTAACCAGCATAATCAGCAAAATAATAAAAGTGAGCTGAATCTGGCCGCAGAGGGCAACATTTAGGTTGCTCCGTCTGTGGAGTCAGTGGTACGTACAGGTATGCAGAGCAGATGTGGGTCCACAGGCATCCGGAAGGGCAGGGACTCTGGGTCCTGCCTGTACAGGGACTCCAGCGTAGGCATGAGTGCCTGGCGGAGCTCCTCTGGTTTGAAGACTAGATGAAGAGGGACAGCAGAGATATAGGAGAGACAGATATAGGGGAGAGGGAGAAGACATTGTGAGTGAAGATTTTTGTCATTGTCACAGTGTAGAACTGTGTCAAAGAGGCCCTGGACCTCTTTACGGTAAACGGTCAAGACACAAATAGGTTTTGAATATAAACAAGGTTTATTCATCTGCGTGATTTTTGTTCTGCCGTCAAAAAGGCTTTCTCACACTGACGAAAGCTGAGAGAACAAAAACATGCAGCCAAACGGTCCCCCCATCTGGCCAGCAATATCACTGCCAGGACGACTGTAGTTGCAAAGATGGGTAAAAATGGATAGATATAATTATTTGTATTAATATTTTTGTATGTTGGCCCTTGGCAACCACTTCAAGGTCCTTTGCAACCCACTCATCGAGACACAATTTAAGAAAAACACTTTGGATGCTTGCAAATGCTTTGAATGCTCTCGCTCACTGTCAGCCGACGCTACAATGGAGAGAACACGCATTTACAACATCGACTCTAGGGTTGGGCGATGTCCCTTAAATTGGCAGTTGACGATGTTTACAGTAAAACATTGTGATGGACGATGATATCATCGTCGGGGGGCGGGGCCGTTAATAGGTGGCCCACAAAGCGGGCCGCCTATTAACGGCATGGACCAAGCGGTTCTGGACCAGGAAGGAGACATGAACACTTTTAATAATCATATTTACCGTATAACTGCACACAACTTTATTTAAAAGCAATCAAACAGAAAACATGTTTGTTTGTATTTTGGTGTCCGGTGCGTGTGGATGTGCGGCTCCTTTGGCGGAGCGGTTCATGTTAATAGCGGAGTCCGGGAGGGTTCACCTTCACGGCGTAGTTACGAGGGATGTGCGACTATCGTTTTAAAAAATACTAAAGTGTTTTTTAAAGTTAGAAAGACATTAGATATTCAACCGATATTCACGCTCCGAATTACAGCGATCAGACACGGGGAACTAAAGCCGCGATCACCGGTATGAGTCTTGTGTGTCTAGCGGTGTCTACCTGCCTAGGTGTTTACCTGCCCAGGTGTATTGGTCAGTATGCCTGCAGCGATTAGTTAAATCAGGGCTTGTTGCGACCATGGATGTATTCGGTTTGCGATGCTCATGCCTTCTTATTTTTATGTTTTACTTTTTGCTCGACTAATGAAAACGTATTCGACTAAGCCTCCGTCGACTATTAGGGGGCAGCCCTAGTTAACTTACAGCACTTTATATGGACCATTAGTTATATTTTACATTTATTTACAGAGCAATCCATACAAAGTTTTTAGGTAATAATTATAGAAGAGACTATAGGATTAGTGTGCGTCGGACGAGGGGGGCGTGGCATCACGATGGTGGCTCTCCATAATGTCAGTCAGCCATCACGATGGACGAGGACATCGTCCATCGGCACAACCCTAATCGACTCCCCAACACTCACTCTTCTTTTTGTTGGCGGCTTGCGCGCCGTCCGGCGACTCCTCCTCCTCCTTCAGCTCCTTCTTCACCTCCACCTTCACCTTCACTTCTGTCTTCACGGTGGCCGACGGCACCGCCGCCCCCGACGATGTATCCATGGGAACGCCCTTGCCGCCCTCCCCCGAACACTCCTCCTTCTTGACCTCCAGCTTCACCAGGGGCTTCTCCTCCGTCTTCACGGCACCCAGCTTGCCGCCCTTGGACCCTTCGCCGCCGTCCTCGTCGTCGTCCGGCGGCTGGACCTCTGTCTTGGGCTCCAGGTGGCCCGAGGAGGCGTCCGACTGGGCCTGCTGCGAGGAGTTATCTACGCTGCTGACCGACGCCGGGGTCAGTGCCTGGCCGTCCGCCTGGAACGAGCCCTTCTGCGACAGCTATATACACACACACACACACACACACACACACACACACAATGAGTGTATATACATCCAGGGCTGAATATATGAATGAGAGCGAGAGAGTCTCAGAGAGTGTGCGAGTGTGAGAGAGAATGATGATGGAAGTGACAATGGTACTGTAGTAACTATGAAGGGACGGGTGCCATTACAATTTTAAAAAGCCTCCTTCAATTAAAAAAGGAGAGGAAAGAAAATACAACCACAACTAACAGCAAGTACAATGGCCAACAGTGAACTTTAAGGGACTGAAAACGTTCTCTTTGTGGTGTCATTTTGAGAACCAACAGCCAACAACCGTTGACCAACAGTCAACCGTGTTGATAACCCATGGTAGAACATGTATTCCTGTAGACATGCTGATACTAACCGGCGTGCGCGGCAACTGAGCACTGTGTGGTGTCAGTCCTGGGTGGGAGGGCGTGGTGGAGCCAGCCGGCCCAGCGTGCTGCTGCTGCTGGAGGGGCTTATTGGAGCCCGGGCCATGGCCTAAGCTGGTTCTGCTGGAGGGACGGAGGGGGTGCCAGCTGGGGAGGGTTGGGGGTGTGCGGCTGGGGGGTCTGGGAGCCGGCTAGCCGGGGGGGAGTCTGGTGAGGGGTGGGGGTGCGGCTGCGGGCGGGCGACGGCGAGCTGCCGTGCATGGCGGCCAGGTGAGGGAGGGAGTTGGTGGGTTGTTGGCTGTTGGACGGGGGACCGCCGAGCGTCGTGTTGGGACCCGTGCCCACGCTCTGGGGACCCATGGGTCCCACGGAGGGCACCCCGCTGGGGCCACCGGCCGAGCTGGGCTGGGCTAGAGGACTCGCCACGGGGAGAGAGGGAGGAGTGCCCATCTGTGTCTGGAAATAGGAGGAGAGAGAGACAGCAGGGGAGGAGACAGACAGAGAGAGAGAGGGAGCAAATGTTCAAATTATTTTGTTTACCTTTTACCGCCTGGATGGAAAATGTGGCAATATCAACCAACTGACTGAACATAAAGCTATTTCTGTTCGGTTTAGATATAATGAAATTAAATGTACAAATTACCAATTTTAATTAGCTTAATAGATATAGATTGTTTGTGCTTCGGAAATGTAAATGTATGTTTCCCATGCCAATAAAGCCCTTTGAATTGAATAAAATACAGTGGTGCTGCATGATAGTACCTGGGCCATGCCTCCCTGTGGGCCAGGCTGTGGCAGGCCAGGCTGAGCCATGCCGGGCTGGTTCATGCCGGGCTGGTTCATGCCAGGCTGGTTCATGCCGGGCTGAGGCATGCCTGGCTGAGTCATGCCAGGCTGGACCATGCCAGGCTGGGCCATGCCAGGCTGGGCCATGCCGGGCTGGGTCATGCCAGGCTGGGTCATGCCGGGCTGCCCACAGCCCACGCCGGGCCCGGGGAACTGGCCCTGGGAAAGGTACTGGTTCTGCAGCTGGTTGACGTTGGGCTGTTCAATCCTGGATCCCACCATCCCCATCTGAACGGAGTCGGAAGAGTTGATTCCAAGCACCTCCAACACACATTCTGATTGGTCCATGAAACGTTCCTAACTGTACACTCTTTTCTCATGCTATGCATTTTAGCATTTAATCACACATTTAACCACATGATATTACTGTGATATTGCTCTTTACAGCTACTCATCTCACAGCATGCTAAAATATTAAAATATAACTTTTAAGAAACAAAATTCAACAGCATGCAAGACCAACAGTCACCGGCCAAAGGTACTCAACCAGCTACACTGCCTACCAATGGTAACGCTTCAATATGAAACACAATGTCCAGACCAGTGGCATACCTGTCGTGGGCTGACCTGGCCCGACGGGCCCATGGAGAGAGGGGGTGTGGAGCGCTGGCCGAGTCCCTGCATTCCCATCTGATTGAACTGGTTCATACCTACGCACACAACCCAATCAGAACAGCATGGTTACAGTGGAACAGGCGCATACTTTACTCAAAGTGGGGTCCGTGGACCCCAAGGTTCCACAAAAGAATTAATAAAACTCAACATAATTTATCTATTTTTCAAGGGGGACATAACTTAAAAGTTTATTAAGCCAGTAGGGGAGCACAAGATTTCCAATGCATGTTAGTAATACATTCCCAGGCAAGTAATAAAATGATAATATATTTTTTCGGGTACATGTTCAATGGTTTAGACTCAGGCTCAAAACTATAACAATGGTAGGGGGTCCTTGTAAATATGTATCCATTCTAAGGGGTTGCTGGCTTGAAAAGGATTGAGAACCCCAACTTCACACTGTGGAGAGTTCATAGATTAGACATATGTCAAATTCAAGTCCCAAATTCCACTCACGTGAAAATGATTGAATCTTCTGATTAATTAACTACAAAAATACTTTTTACAAAAAGTTATCCGATTAGTAATGTGCAATGGTAAAATATCCGGTACAATAATGGGCATTGCAGTTTAACTTCAGAATGTAGCTTTTAAATCTCCCAAAAACGTGTTTTTAGTCGCAGTGCGTCACCATTCATTGGTGTCTAAGCCAAAAATGACGGCCTTTTTCTTTATGTGGTACGGTAACTTGGACTACTGCCAACATGTGTATAAATCACCCATTAGTGGTTCCTACCTGGGCCCTGCATCCTACTGGCCATCTGGTTAGATCGATCCGGGAGCGGACCATCTGTGAAGGACACAAGGGGTTGACAGAAATGGCTGTGGTCAGTGCACTCACACCTTGAGATGAAGAGCGCTTAATAAAAGATGGATGACAGGGCTACGGAAAAAGCACGCGAAAGCCATTGAGCCATTTGGGTCAGCCGTAATGTCATTCTTAAGGTGTTGGGAGTGGAGTACACAGTCACTCACACAGAAGTTACTCTCAAACACACACACATACCCGACATTCAAAATCTAAGACTTCTAGCGCACTCCACTTTAGGGTAGAGGCAGGCAAAATGCTGCCAATGGAAACTATTGGTGATCCAAATGAATTTAAGCCACAACATTTGCTTACAATACTCCCATTTAAAAAGAAATAACATCAGGCTTAGAGCACAAGTCATCACTCACTAGGAGCCAGTCCGGTGGGGGGCTGGCCCATGCCAGGAGGCCCCAGACCCAAGCCCTGCTTCTGCAGCCTGGTCCTCCTCTTCTCCTCCAGCTCCTTCTGGATTTTGTAGATCTTCTCCGCTAGCAGGTGGTAGTACTCCGCCTGTGGGGTGAGAGAGAGATGAGGGGAGAGAAATATCATTTCATATTCATATACCTCCTTTAGATTTAACTTTGTATTTTTTTGCCATTTTATATTATTACTTTGTTATTTCACCTTTGTATAAGTAAGTAAGTAAATACTTTATTAATCCCCAAAGGAGAAATTCAGAAATAAACTATAAATATTCTGCTTTGGCGATGTATATGTTTAGATTAAATCTGCCTAAATAAAGCTTTTTTGAAAAGAGAGAGATACAGAGTCAGAGACAGAGAGAGAGGACTTACTCTGCTGTTGGCTGAGTCGTACATGTCTCCCTCCACCTTCCTGGCATAGGCCACCAGGTTCTCCATCCGGCGGTCCTTCAACGCTGCTGGGTCCGGGGTGGGGAAGATAGCCTGCACCCTGCAGGGTGGAGGGATGAGAGGGAGAGAGAGGTTAACAGGGTATAGGGAGTGGAGAGAGACAGAGAAGTTACATGAGGGTAAGAGGGTGAGAGAGAGAGCCAGTGAGAGTGCAGAAAGACAGGAGGGAGTGAGGAGGAGGAGAGGAAAGAGGTGAGGAACAGCGAGTTCCTCTCCATTCAAGTGAAATGGAAAACAGGGGATGGAGAATGTAAAAGGTACCGGGTTTGGTAAGAACTGAAGAAAGGAACCTCAGAGGAAGAGAAGCAAGGATAGGGAGTCACAGGAGCACCGAATACCAAGAACAATGCCAACATGTCTGCATCACCGTCAAACACGTACAGTTTGTGCACCAAGTGGTTGCGCAGGTCTTGCGTGATGTCCTCATGCCAATTCTTCCTCATGCCTGGGGCAGAGGGGGGCGTGGCCGTGGGCATCGAACCTACGCCTCCCACGTCATTCATCAGCCTGTGATGGAGAAAGCGGGGGAAGATCAAGGGGGAGAAACATTAGGAACAGCAACTAAGGATTGCCGTCTCGAAAAAAAAAAGAAGGGATAAGCTCGACAGTAGTAATGGAGAATAATAATCTTATTAACAGTTTGAGCGTTGCCGGTTCGATTCTCAGCTCCCCTTAGCAAAAGTCATTGGGCAAGAAACTTACATGGCCTTCAACAAACTATATGACACCACCGCTGGTGGGTGTGTACTTGGGTGAATGTGAGGCATTCATTGAATCAAGATATTTTAGGCGCCTTGGTGGTTTGACAGTGCTATATAAACGCCGTCCATTTACCATTTTATATTTGCAGCAATAGAGGCCCCATTAACTGTATGGTCCTGTCTGTTGTGCATGTTACCCTGTACATTTTGCTACCATATAGTATAATCCCCTAATGCATCAAGAGTGAGTTGGGGTGCGTGTGCATGTGCGCATCATTATGCCGGCTCCCCGCTCACCCCTGGCTGTTCACATTAAGGTGCATCATGGTGTCCTGGAGCAGGCTGGCCTGTTGGTTCTCGGTGGGAACCCCCACACCTCCGTTCACCCCCATAGCGTTCGCACCTATGAAACACAAAAAAAGCACAAAGATATGGAGATGACTTGCATGATATACTTAGTTTACTTTGAAACAAAAGGGGCTGTAAGGGGACATTTACACACGCGTGCGTGCACACACCGACCAAAATGCTACAAATAACAACTCATGTTGAGGCCACTGGGGCAACTTGGGCTCTTGAGATGACACCTCTCCACACAGCCCGGTCCAGCATGCCAGAGCGCAGTTCATCAGCGCTGGCAATGCGTGGTCAAGTAGAACAATGAAGAGGTGGGGAGCGAGAGTCTCCCCCTGCAGCATACCGGCGAGGATGTTGACCTCGGCTGCAGTGTGCTGTACGACCTGCTGATTGCTTGCACTAGCTTCTCAGGAATGCTGTATGCATGGTTTGTATCAAAGGCTGTCTTGAAATCGATAGGTCATGATTTCTGGGAGATTTCTGTTCCGCACTCTTTCATTGATCCTTCTTAGAGCCTAGACCTGCCCGACGGTCATCCGCTTCTCTCGCATGTCTAAGCAGGGGGTCTAGCACAGGCTGAAAGCGGTTGAGAATCATCCTGTTAAAGGTTTTGGCAGGAACTGAGCTGAGGCTGATCACTCTGTGCTCTTGAGGTCACCAGACTTTGGGATCGGGATGATGTTGAGAAGGTTCCATTGGTCTGGTAGTTCTCAGGCATCATAGGCTTGGTTGATGAAGTCCAGTATGATGTTGTCAACTGGAACATACGTCAGCACCTCTGCAACCACTCCATCCTCCCTGCAGCTCTTCAGGGATGTCGTTGCACATGGCTTTTAAATGGGCGATCATCAATAGGGCAGTCTGTGAGAACTTTCATCATCAAGGAGAATTGATTCTGGAAATGATTGTAACAGGCTTCAACACGCTGTTTGTCACTTTCCCCCTTGATTTGAGTCGCCTGAGCTGATCTGCTGCTAGAAATCTAATTTATCAGTGGCCAACTTTTTGCATGCTATTGATTCACATGAGCCACCTCCACTTCCCTGATCTTCTGGGTGAGATGTTCTTCCTCGACGGCGTTGTAGATGTTGAAAAGCGCTGTCTTCTTCTCAGCGTACGCCTGTTTGCTGGTGAAACAGCTGTCGGCTACAAAAGGTGTTGTAAGCCGTGGCCATCTCTCGTGCCTTGACCACATGAGGATCAGAGTACCTCACTCTCTTTCGCATTGGGCATCTTCTCGAGACAGACTTCAGCTACTTCCTGGTTTGCACTGGCAAAGTGTTGGTACCGGTTAGTTGCCGTCTCCCCCTCCTCTCTGCCAAGCAGCTGGAACCTGTTACAGATACCGCTCTTGTCGCTCCAAGTTGTCCTCAAGCTGTTTCTAGTTGCCCTCACCCTCTTGATGGTCTCCTTCCTTGTGAGTAGACTTGCAGGTTGACAATACTGTTCCTCCACTTCTTGTGAGTTGAATGAAATCAATCTGATGCTTGGTAATGTGGGGTGAGATCCATGCTCAGATCTTGCCTCTCCTCTTCCCAAACAGCGTATTGATGGTGAGCAAAAAGCAGTCTTCCATCAGCTCCAGTCACTCCATGTTGTCATTGGTTTCATCATCATCATAAGCCAAGAGAGCATCACTTGGCCCCAGGCGAGCATTGAAGTTGCAGATGTAAACAAAACAAAAAAAACTTAACTAATAAAAATACCAACTAATGGAGCGATGTCATGTTCAATCCACTCTTTAAAGACAGGCAGCATTCCCATGGTAACCAGAGCTGGGGCTGGGCTGACCACTGAGAACACTAAACACGCAGCATATTACCAGAAAGTTGTGGTGTCCACCCCTATGGTAAGAAATAAGGAAATGCACAGCCCCTCACAAATGGTCTTTGGTCCCTCCTCCTTCCTCCCCCCGATACACATCACCCCACTGAATATAGGTAAAGCTAGGTACAGTAAATCTGTGCTATGGCGCTGTCAAGTTTTTTGTTGTTTTTTTGAGCCAGCATTACATTTTTCTGGTAACTCCTGATGGAAAGTTTTCTTTTGCAAAATGTAGAACACATTGTTTTAAATTAATGTTATTTTAAGATTTAAGTTTGTCTAAACAGTGCTGAATGAAAGCATAACGACTCCTTTCAGAATTGGGCGAGACATGGCCAGGCTTCATAGACTTGCACAACACCACAGCACAAAGCCAAAGTACATATTCGAGGAGGACTCCTCAAGTCAACCCAGGACCTGATCAGGCCAACTCACCCATAGGGTTTAGTGGCCTCATCCCTGGCTGGCCTTGCATGGCCTGGCTGGGCATGTTGGCCTGTGGCGTCTGCCCCTGGATCTGGTTCCCCTGGTAGCTGAGTCCCAGCGCGGCGTAGGCCCTCTCTATGGAGCTGGGGTCCATTTGGCTGGGAGGGTTCAGGTTGGGCGTGCTCGGCGGTCCACCGGGGACCGATCCAAGCGAACTCCCGAGACCTGCACTTGCACTGCCCAGTAGAGCTGAGGGGGCAGAGGAGAGCAGAGAGCAATTTAGCGGGATGCACAGGTCAAATACTGCTATCGGGTACTGTTTACTGTTTAGTAATTTAGCAGACTAGTTTGATCCAAAGCGACATTAAGTAATTTATTTTTGATACACGTAATCAAAACAGGTCAGGCTTAGGCATCTTGCTTAAGGATGCATTTTTACTTTGTTTTTTTTAATACTATTACATATTTTGGCTGTTTAATTTGATCATTAGAATGTTTGAAGACTGAAAAGTGGAATTCTGTATTGATGAACATGGATAGATAAATGTTAATAATTTCACTTTATTGACATAGTAATGATAATATAAAAGGTTGGGAACTCCTGAACTGGACAATCCCCTGATACAAGTTCCAGTCCCTAAACCAGAGATTGTGTTTCAGAAGAAATAGATCACCAGTACAATGGCTTTCTCTACTTTTGTTTATCTCCATGTAATTGGTGAAAAACATTCCTCTAATAATATAATGAGGGCTACTTGAATCTTACATACCACAGCTATGCACTACTGTGGGAAGCTCCTATAATGAAGAATAATGAGTAGAAATAATGAATATATATATATATCTTGCACCGGTATGGTCCTTAAAGCCTTTAGCACCCTAATGGTCATGGAATGACTTATAAGGCATTAAAAACACTGTAAAAACAAGGAGGTGGTAGTGGTACTTGGACCCCACTACTATTTTAGACACAGAGGACATTAGGATCATGTTAAGACAGTGAGATTTAAAAAAAGCCATAGTATACAATAGTAATGACGTTATGGTCAGATACAGACACTCACACTGGGGGTTCCTCTTGTCCCCTGCGTTCTTCAGGGGCAGGCAGACAGGGCAGTCCTGCCGCGTGCAGTTCTTCCAGTGGGAGATGATCTGCCGCGACGACGCGCAGTGGGCCACTGCAATAGCGAAAGAAACCAGTCAGGCCAACACAAAATGGCATTGGACGATTTTTAACCAATCAGTGCTGTGCGTGTGACTGTGACACAGTTTTGTCCAAAATATTTTCGGAGTGTCTAAAGGTTTTTTTCTCTCTCTCGAACCGTGGTGGGAACATTTTGTTGCAGTGTTGCTGCAGAGGGCGTTACAGTTATGGTTGGAGAAGTAGTAACTTAAATAAGTTACTTTTCCACCGAAGTAATAGCTGCAGTATAAAAGTGACAAAATCAAGTGCTTCTTCTTAAAGCATTTGATCACATTCACACATGGGTAGCATCATAGTGGTCATCAGAAGCTACTTTGAAAAGCCCCAATTAAAGCTGCTCTAGGTAACTTTTGCTAGTTGACCTAGGGCTAGCTTGAATTAAAAATAAATAAGCCTTCCATGGATTGGAATGTATTTAATAAACTCCGCCTCCTCCTTGACGTCACCGCCCACCGCCCAGTCCCGGTGCGTGTACACGACCGACACCAACAGACGGAAGTGGCCTCAGATCTCGCCTGATTGGTCACAGCCTCAGAGCTTGCCTGATTGGTCACAGGCTACAGGGAGCGGCAAAAAAACTGTTTATCTCCTATTGAGCCACCTACAGAGGCAGGGACGGACACCAGCGCGAGATATTCTCACAGACCACCTGACTCACTCATACCTGACAGAGTATGAGGACGGTTTTGGCGTATTTGACCATTAAAGAAAAGTTACCTAGAGCAGCTTTCAAACACACACACACACACACACGCATGCACGCACTTACCCTGGCAGGACTTGCCGGCCTGGCAGTGGGTCATGTGGTTCAGCACGTTCTTCATGGTGCGACAGTGGGGCAGGTTGCACTGCCGCACTTCCCCGTTAGCCTGCTCCCGCCGCTGGCACTTATGGGCATGGAGCAGGAGCACCAGCTGCTGCTGGATCAGCTTGCGCTTCTCCGGGTCGGCCGTAGGGGGCGCGCCGGCCACCGCCGCCGCTGCCGCTGCGGCCGCAGCAGCAGACACCTGCTGGGCGCCCACCAAACTGCCCTGGACATTGGGGACCAAGCCTGGCGCACCACCCACGGCAGGGCCAGGGGGGCCGGCCACGCCTGCTTGTGACTGCTGGGAAGCCTGGAGATGAGGGAGTGAGGGGTGAGGGATTGGATGAGAATGGGTGGGAGTAAGAGACAAGTGCAGGCGAGAAAATGGTTATCATACAGTTTGGAGTAGTGAGACGGTAATGACAGAGGAACAGAAAGGGTAAAGGATTAAGACAATATGTAGATGATTTTTACATAGAACTTAAAATGCTACTACCCTTCTATGACTCCATTTGATCCCCATTTTAAAAGCCACTTACAATGCATAGACAACTCATTAATAAGCAAGTTGGGTTAAGGCATCTTGCTCAGAGTAGGCGGTGGACATTGGGGATCAAACTCCAAAAAAAGTTAACCGCTGGTCAAACCGCTATACTACTAGCCACTACACTACCCCGTGTCCCCACAGTGAAATGCTTAATCTAAAAGCGGTTATGGTGACGAATTCACTGCCTACCATGGCAGCCATGCCCTGCATGGGCTGGTTCTTCTTGTCCATGTTGAACTGGGCCAGGTGGTTGGACATGGGCCCTTTGTTATGGAGCTGAGGTCCCAGCCCCGCGCCTACCAGACCCTGGGTGCCCTGCCCTGCATACGGACCTCCGTACGGGCCTCCGGGGTTCCCCATCATACCCATCTGGGACCGGGAGAATAGGACGTAGAGATGCCAGAGAAGTGGTAGAAAGCAGTGTTAGTTAACATGCGGCGCACTGAGCAACTTCCAGATGTCAATAGAAAATGTTGGCAGTCTGTTTCAATACTAGCGAACTTCAATGACACTCAATGCAGGATTCAATAACACAAATGTAGCTCTACATACACACAAAGCAACACATGATGTATGAACATCATTATACTACGTTGTTTTCATCATAATACTTGGAAACCAACGACACTTTAACCAATGAAAGACCAAAGTCTAATTAATGGCAAATTGCGGCGAATCTAGGCATTTCATTTTTTTTCCCACACGCACAACACAACACACTTTTGCTGCTTTCCTTTGCAAAAATAAAGTGTGAGGCTACGTTCAGCAATGCAGGCACTGCAGTGGCTGTTGGCGTGACTTTTTTTCCTCCTCTGCTTGTACGTCTCATTATGAGTTCAGCGATCGCCAACGTCAGTCAGTACTACCCGATACTGAAGAAAAATACGTGTACCCCAAATCTTTTTAGGTTTGTTTTTGGCATAGACTCCAGTACCAAAATATCCGTTGACTCAATCCAAGATAGTGCTGCAAAACAGCCACCGAGGGTATTTGACGGATTTGTGTTTTCTTTCCATCTATTCGTGCATCAGTACACATGAGTAATATTCGTCTAATGTGCATATTATACATGGATCGAAACTGATCTTTATCGGTCCAGCACACAGAAATGTACACCACAAAACAAGAGTAAGATTAGTCACCAAGCACGTTCTGCATTGAACTTATTCTGTTCCATCACTCCAAAACACACAACTACTTTTAGGAGCGCCTCCCCCCCCTGACAACACGCCGCGACAACATACAAAACACACGTTTACATCTCACTCACGCATCTCCTCACGTGGTTCCCTCCGTAGTAGAGTGGGACCCATGGGTAGCATTTTGCTATCATGACGAAAGCATGGACAACACTCACACACACCTCTATGGACGCCGGAGCATTAGGTCACGGCTGCTTTTAAACCCCACCGTTACATGCCCTCCTCACCCCTTCCCCGGGCCGCTTGCACTGCAATTAAAACCACCCACGTTGGGCCAATTAAGCGTTTATTTCAATTAAGTAATTAAGAACAGCTTAAATCATAAACAAAAGAATTGCCCAGCTTGGGCTGTTTTTAGAGATATAATGGTGATGTTGACGCGTTGTACTGACAGACGGCACCGTGTACACGACATTCTTGTCAACGAGGAGGATTCTTCTTATGTGCGCTCGTGTGAAGATTACTTACTACAACGATCACAAACACGACACGGAGACATGTCCTCTTTCTCTTCCAGAGCACCATGGGGGAGGGGGAGAACACTTTCATCATTTGATGCATTCTCTCTCTCTCTCTCTCTCTCTCTCTCTCTCTCCCCCCCCCCCCCCCCCCCCCACCCCCAACCTACTTTAACATTATTGTTCTTATCCTATACAACCATATAGTGCTTTTGAGCTCTGTGGCTACTCTCCTTGTTAACAATTGAATCAGTCCAAATGTGGATGAAAAAAATAAAAGTAACAGGTACTCCTCGATGTTTACGCCACACTTTTTCTAAAATAAATACATAATAACTAAATAAGTCGATAAATAAATGTTACTCTAAATGTGATATGATCACTGTAGTACACAGAAAATCTGTCATTGGTAGCTAGCATATTTATATATTTATTCGATAACAGATTACGGCGGCTTTGGTGGAACGACTGAAGACGCACATAAACCACTTCTGGGTTTGGTTTCTTTACCTTACTGAGTGCTCCGGGCTGCTGGCCTCTCATCCCGGCCTGCGGACCAGCGACCTGCTGCTGCTGCAGGGTCTCCGCCAGCAGGTTGCTTCCACCACCCATGCCCTGATTCCCAAAGCCCATCCTGGGGGAGCCATTCATCACCTGACCCCCCATCATCCCAGCTTGCTGCTGGGGTCCATTGTTGCCCTTCTGCTGGGCTCCCATCATGGCCCGACTTATGCCGCCCACCATCGCAGCTACAGAGTTCTGCTGCTGCTGCTGCTGCTGCTGCTGCTGTTGCATCATGCTGGCGTGCTGCTGGGGGGACAGGTGTTGCTGGGGCCCCTGGCACGGGGGAGACACCTTCATGTTGCCTAAGTGTTGCCCCATGGAGGTGGGCCCTCCTGGGTTGACCGGGGCACCTGGGTGCCCCTGTTGGGTGGAGGGCGGCGGTGCCCCAGAGCGCAGCAGCTCCGATAGCTGCTTGTGTTTGGCGACCGCGTCCTGGCCACCTCCGCCGGGCCCAGGACCCCCTCCTCCACCGGGGCCAAGTCCGAGGCCCATCCCTCCACCCCCGGGACCAAGGCCCCCGGGGCCTCCTCCCATACCGGGGTGCAACTGGTTGAGGTCCCCGCCATTGACCAGACCCAGCTCAGGGGAACTGATTAGCTCGTCTGGGAGGTCATGTTCCAGGTCAAACAGCGAGCTGAAATCTAAGAGGGAGGAGAATAGTGCAAAGTAGAAAGTTAGAGATACAAGTTACAACTGCCCATCAAGAGTGTAATACCAATGTTAAATAAACTGGAATATGAGCTAATATTTTGGCCCCCTCAAGAGTGGCAAGTTTTTGTGTAGTATTTGGGAAGCTACTTACAAGCGTGGCTTAACGTGACCACATGGACACATCCTGAGCTACAGCCACAACAATCTGAGAAGCCCTTTTTACACAGACACATTTCATAACCAATATGCTGCATATGCTATTCAATAGCCTATAATCACAGTAAACAGTCCAGGTATACACAGATGCAAGTTATTTTTCACAAATATTCTCAGCCAATCAACAATCAATTTCATCGCTTCAAATGACAATATGGCCATTGGATACTGCGCAGCACATTGCCTGAATTCCTTAAAATCAGGACTTTCAATTAGTGGTGATTTGTGTTGTCAGTGAATGAATCCCTTGCTATTCTTCTCCTTGAACATCAGCGGACTACATGCTGACAATGTCATAAAACACATAACAGACTCAATGCAAACCATCACTGGCATCATGCTTTCACAAGCTGCATACATTTTATTACTAGAAGACAAATCCCATAAAGGGGCGTGACTGGGCACGAATCCTATTAAAGGCAGAAATGTATGAGTTGTTGCATGAGTCCCCAACACCAACGTGGGCTTATTGCTGAACTAAATCAACACACGTAATTAAGTTCACCAAAGTGGTCAACGTGTAAAACATCCAAGGAGAGACTGGACCATGTTGTCTCCACAGACGTGTAATGGCACTGTCATAACTAATAACTTGGTCCTTGGCTTGAAAGGTAAATCCCTACGTGATGAAATCAAGAAGGTGACCATTTCATATTTTGACGGACAGACATTGTGGACTGGCGGTTTCCCACTGATGGTGGTTTTAGACATGGCGCTGTCCCCTTGCTCCCTAGCTGTGTGATCAGCCCCACTACTTCGTGTACTAGTGCAGCCATCTACAACAACAACAACAACAACACCAACAACACAACTAACAATGGCAACTGGAGCATATAACCAGCATTCAGACCCCATGGGGCCTAAACGTAGCCCCATCCAGTGTGGGCTAGCCTCAGGTTTAGCTCACACCGCCGTTTGTTGTTAAAAGGGGTCCGACTTTTTTAAAACCCAGGGCTAATATAATTCCTGGGCAACTTAATGCGTCAATACGACTTGATTTGACGACATCTTATGTCCCCCCCCCCCCCCAAACACACACATACACACACACACACCTCAACCTGGCTGCCGTGTAATAAAATAAAAACAACACACAAAAAAACACGGGGACGCGAGGCAACCGTTTCCAAAAGTTTACTAGTGTTAGCTGGTTGTTTGGCTAATTAGCAACCAGGCTAAAACAACCTAGCCATTAAGACACGGGTGGGGGAAATAGTCAATACCCAGAGAGGGAGAGGGGGAGAGACAGCGAGAGAGAGAGAGACCGTCCTCATTCGTATATCCCCAGTTAGCTAGAGCGGAAGCTAGCAGCGAAGCTAAAAAAAAAAAAAAAAAAAGCTAAGCTAACGCTACCACCGCTGAGAGGGACCGCCGCCGCCGCCGTCGGAGGCTCGAGCGTCGGATCCCTCCGCGTCCGACACACGCTTAGCAGCTAACATGCTAACTACCTTAGCTAAAAAAAAATAATACACAACCCCCCCCCCCCCTGAAGTAGCCGTCGCACACACACACACATAAAAAATAACTCCCTCCCTCCCCCATTTCTCCCCCCCCCCCCAACCTCCCGCAAGTGGTCTTTTCACGGTTAAAATACGTCCCCCGTTGTCACCGGGGGGGGGGGACCCTCGTTCGCCGTGTTTAGGGGGGGTTTATATTTACCGTTGCCGTCGCTGGCGGAGGCGGAAAGTGCCGGAGAGGAGAGTTTAGGCCTCTTGGCTGAAGGCGGGCCAGAGTCCAGAACGTTCTCGGCCATATTTCTTTTTCTCCCTTCTCTCCCCCTCTCTCTCTCTCCCTCCGAGAGATACCAAAAAAATATATATATATATCACAGAAAGTCTCCACGACGACGGCGGCGGCCGCCTCTCACGTCCTCGGCTCGCGGCTCCGCGTCGCGTCCACAACTGCGACTTTTCCCCCTCCTTTTTTTTTTT
>JAOPHQ010006116.1:0-44579 GCA_030340625.1 Merluccius polli
CCCCCCCCCCCCCCCCCCCCCCCCCCCCCCCCCCCCCCCCCCCCCCCCCCCCCCCCCCCCCCCCCCCCCCCCCCCCCCCCCCCCCCCCCCCCCCCTTACCCCCTCTAATAAATGGCAGGGATTTCATCCTTTTCCGACATCATGTCATATTTTCTCCACACCTCGGGCTAGGCTGAAGATGCCAAAAGCAGGCAGTCCGTCTTCTTCACGGAATGCACTTAAAGACGGTTTTTAATTGTTTTCCACGTCGAGTCGTTTTTTTTTTGTTTTTCCGAAGCTACCGTGAAAACCGTTAGGGTTTTGCAGCTTGGGAAGAAGGGCTTCCCTGGGCTGCTGCTGCTGCTGCTGCTGGCCTGTTTCATGGATGCCATGTGTGGTAAGGGCAAGCCTGTCTCCTGGCACTGCCGTGTATCACCAGTAGGTGGCAGTAGGCGTAACACCACCAGCCGGCTCCCAGTAGACCAAGGATGGTGTGTTTTGTGGAGCCGGGGGGCCAGCCTGCTGTCCCCCAGTGCGTTGTGTACGGGGGACCCAGCCGATGTCTCCTCCTGAATATTGATAGGATGTCAGAAATGCTGAATGAATGAAATGCTGTTTTTTTTTTCATCAACTCAAACTCAAACCTCGACATATAATGCGCCACATGCACAATTCATATATAAAGCAGGTGATGCATTGTATTGCCGAAATGGTCGGAGGACACATCATTACGCCCCCATAGGCGCAACACAGCCACCCATTAAAACACGGTCCACGTTGTTCCCCTTAATGAGGTTGGTTGCATGCCACATGTTGTGCCATCTTGTGCCACATACAAAAAGTAAACCTTATTTGCCATCATCCCTATCCATCCTCCATCCTGACTCCGAGGGAAGGACTACTATATTAGTCTACCTGCTCCTCCTGCAACTCCACCACCACCATCACCAGCATCACCACCAGCATCACGTCAGTCCAGCCCAATCGCAGCGGAGGACCACCAGCTCCTTGGCTCCTCCCCGGTGCATAATTCAACTTTCTTTTAGTTTCCACGGCGGAGAGTCCACGGAGTCCACACACACTGTCTCTCTCAGTGTAGGTAGTGCGAGTCGTGCAAAGAGGGGGGGGGATAACAACATCAACATCAACAACATCAACAACAACAACAACAACAACAACAACAGCAGCAACAACAACAACAACAACAACAATAATGCACACCCGTCGGACCACGTTTTCCACGTGTGCGTGGATTATGCTGGCGGTGTTGGTGATGACTGCCACACCGGGACGCGCGTCGTCTCCGCGGCGGCAGGACGACTCGTTCTTCACGGCCAGCGTGTACCGGGCGAGGTGCGCGTCGCGGTGCCTCAGCCTCCACATCACCCGCATCTCCGCCTTCTTCAGACACACGCAGGTAGGCTGGCGCGTAATGGTCGGCGCGGGCGCGTAATTGGGAACATTGGGCGGTTGGACAAACTTTTTAATGGTGCCTTTCCAATGGATAACACAATCCGGGAGTGTGCTTTTCATTCATGATTTCAAGTGTGTGTGTGTGTGTGTCTCTGCTTCCCCTTCTCCCATCTTGCCCACTGAACAACCCTATTGTTGTTGCATGTAATTCATACTTTCTGAAAGTGTACTGTCCTATCTGTCATATGGGGGGGGGGCAACGAGCAATGGTTGTAATTGTACCGTATAGCAACTATGTATTCACTGTGATGATGGACACACATCACAGATGATGGCATCGTCAAAGTGAAATATGCCCATTATTCATTTCCATTGATTGTATTGGGAGTTTACACTGCATGTTGCTGACTGTAAGCAATGCAACCTTAGAGATTTATCCAAGATAAGAGATCCAAATATCCAAATGATCCGTCACTTGTTTTAATGTAGGCTATAACCACCTAGGCCTGGGCTATATTTGTTTTTTTTTGTGGTTTGTTTTTCTGCTTTTTTTTGGACCTCGCAAATGAACTTTAACGTAAGTGGCGCACTGCCTTGTATATTCATGGAGATGACCGTTAGTTTTCCAGCGGCGTTTGCACTGATCTTGCTGCGGTGCGCCAGGTTTGCGTGTTTGTAGTTGTTTGCAGAGGAATTAGCGCTGTCCTCTGGGTGATCTGGTATGTGGTGTTGGAGGTTGTTTTCCACCCTCCACTGGACACACTGTTCTCTCTTACAGGACGCTCATCCTTCACCAACTCACATCCTTTTCATCCTCTAACTATCTGCTGCCCGTCCTGCTCTGTCCATTTCCCATTGGCTAGACATTATTTATAACAAATATATTATAACAACCTATACACTCTATGTAACTTCCAGGATATACGCCTATGTGTAATGCACACAGCGTTGCTCGGTTGCCTTCCTTCCTACAGGAGCTTCATGTTTTCCGGAGGTCTTGATCCCTGCGGGTTTTCAAGTGTCTCACAGCACTTGCAAAGTGACACCATGAAATTAGCCACCAGCCGGCCACTTGTGAAGTCAAAGGGGGGATGGAAGAGCAAATGCTCAAGTCCCACCTCTAATGAGGAGCTAATAGTCCAGATAATTGAATACACTCTCCGGACCAAAGTGTTTCACAGCCTGACCTCAGGTGTGGCCATTGAATGGGAAATAGGGGAGGAAACGCTTCTTTTGAATAAGGTGGGGGTTGGGAGAAGTGGGAGGAGGAGGAGGAGGAGGAGGAGGAGGAGGAGGAGGAGGAGGAGGAGGAGGAGGAGGAGGAGGAGGCGTAGCATGTGGGCCTAAGAATAGAATACAATTGTTGATACTCTGCAAGGACAGTCCTGGGCACTGTGCTCTAAACCTGCCTTTCATGTGGAAATGGGGGGTCTGGTCAGCTGCAAAAACACATGGCTCTTCTCTCCCTCTAAACCCCCTCCTCACTCCCTCTAAACCCCCCACCCTCACCTCCCCCTGTCCCTCCATATACGCTGGCCCTTGGCCCCCGTGGCTTCCAACCCTTGCCGCCAAATGCCAACGTCACACCTCAGAGCAGGGACGAAATTCCGGGGGGCACCGGGGGACGTGTCCCCACCAATGTTCAAAGAGAGCTAATTTGTCCAACCCCCCCCCCCCCCCCCCCCCCCCCCCGCAATATTTCAGCGTAGCGTCCAGCGATCTGACTTTGTGGATGAAGTGACGGTACATTCTCCAGCTGTTTCTTTTACACGTTTGGCTCAACGTTAGCATAGGGTTTATGTCATGGGAAGACCCAACACTGCCGACCCGATTGGTCCTCTCTAACGTGGGACTCACTATTTTTCACCCTTGCCTCAGAGCCCCCGATACATCAGCTGAGCCGCTGATGCGATAGCGCCATTGAGGTCACCTTCCTGCTGAATGCTGCCTCCACCCCCCCGTCCGGAGCTAAATGTGATAAGCTCTAATGTACTGTTTTTGCCACGAGGCCTGAGCATGCTCGCTCAGCACAATCTACAGGTGGATCTGCTTCCTCTGCTGGCTCCTATTACGGCTACGGGGGCCAGCAGGCGATTCGCTACTTCAGTCAATTGATTGAGACAGCAGACCTCTTAATTCAGCCTGCGAAGGCCTCATCCTTAGGGGTCATTTAATCCTTGATAAGGACCGCGACACCCAATACCTTTCCTCCTGGACAAAATGAATCATTCAGCAGTACAAGTGGAAGGAGAGTTAAAGGCTACTGATGTGCTGGTAATGTCATTTTGGATACGTGTTTACATGACAAAGACTCATATAATAATATGAGTTGTATAATTATATAACTCACATAATTAAGATGTTTTTTGGTTACTTATTTGTCAGTTGGAGCTCAAAGAAATATGTGTATGCACAGGGTTTTTTGCGGGTATAATTTGTGAGAATTGTGCGCTGCTGTCTGAATGAACTTTCACGTCCCTTGTCTTTTAGAAAGGGCAGAATCTTAACTGCAAATCAGGGCTCTTGTTTTAATTGTTACCAATTATGTGAAGTGTGTAAAATGGAAACAGACCATGAAGTTAGAGTCAGAAAACCCATAGGAAGCCCACTGGTTGTCAGATTTACGGCATCTTTAGATTTATTATGGCAATAGAATTTCCAAATGTAGATGTATTTATTGACATTGCTCCACTTTTGGGGAAACCTCGGTACAATAGACAGAAGGGGTAACTCCCTGCCATAAATTTCCGATTTGGGACACTTTTAAAATATTAAGAGCAAACTGGGTGTTCTGTTCGCAAAATGCATTCAGAAAGCGTCTGAAAGTCTTGCGGCGTATTATTTATGTGTGGACCTAAAACAAGGTGTGTCCGTGTGGTCTTGTTCTTACATTCAAAGTCATAAAAGTCTATACGTCTACATTCACCCATTCACTTGTCTAATGCACAGTTCAGCAATATTTACGTGCGGTACTTGCAGAGATTTGTGTTCTTAGTGACAGGAAGGAAAACATTGGAAAGTAGTTTTTCCCCACGTCCCCCTCTTTTTTGTCCTTGATATTAAATAACTCGCAGAGGAATCAAAACCACGGCCAGCGCTCAAACTAATGTGAGAGCTTTTTCATTAGGAAAGACAGCAGATGAATGGGGGTCTATGTAGCTCGGCCCGGCCTCGCTGTAAATGCCTTTTAATTATGACCGTCTTCTCTTTGAGGGCGCGACACCCAAAGCCTCTACAACACCCTCGGCTACCCTCGCCTGTCAAATAAACGACATTCCTCACCGGAGGAAACTTCTCACGGGCGTTGTTTGAAACAGATAAAGTGCCTTTTTATACGTTCACCTTGGAACGGTGTCCATTAGCGCGTTTTCACCTTTCACCTTTCACCAAACTTGTATCATGTAACATAAATAATCGATGAGAAAGAGTCATCCAACGTCTCTTGTTTGCTTACGTCAAGGCTTCAAATCTTGAGACAGTTTATTTTAGTGATAGTTATGTGCCCCTGAGGGTTTGCTATTTTCGGTGTGTCTGAGACCCTCTGGTGTGCTTAAGGACACACATGACTACAAACGGACAAGGGCGTCTAAGACTGATCTCTTGTATGTCGGACACACATTGACTAAGATCGAAAACTGGTCAGACACAACTGACCTAAGTGAGGTTAAGTTTGGTGGTGGTGGTGATGGTTGTGGTAATGATGGTGATGGTGATGATGGTGGTGGTGATGGTGGTGGTGATGGTAATGATGGTGATAGTGGTGGTGGTGGGGGTCATGAAGGGGGGGGGGGGGGGGGGGGGGCAAAAAAACAGACGATTGCTTTTTCAAAAGCAAGAATGTTCTCTTGAAAAGTGGATTATTTTTTTGTTCTTTTCCTTTTTTTCCCTGCATGTTCCTCTCGGATGTCTAGACAATGCAACGGCCACCTGCTGCAGCGTCTTGGCTGACACCACAATACGTCCACGCCATGAATCTCATGTTTACACGGCTCCTCCAGTGACACTCACAGAGAGAGATAGAGAGAGAGACAGAGCGAGTGAGAGAGAGTTAGAGAGAGAGAGAGAGAGAGAGAGAGAGAGAGAGAGAGAGAGAGAGACAGAGGGAGACAGAGAGAGAGAGATAGAGAGAGAGTTAGAGAGACAGAGAGAGACGGAGAGAGAGACAGAGAGAGCTCTAAGCTCACCTTAGACGCCCACATCCACCATGGGTGCTGGCTGGGCTGCACTCTTCAAATATGCCCCCCCACCCAACACCTCCCCCACCTCCGCCTCCTCCACCCCGACCCCCCAGAGACACAGTGTAGTGTAGGAGATCTGGAAAGCATTCATCCCGACAGGAGTCCTTGACTCGGTCTTCGGGTCTCTGCATAATGTTGGGAATGTTGTGGCATGTCATGGTGGGTGGAAGCCATAGAGCCCTGACCTATAATTATTCCCCGTCGGTCCCTGACACAGTGGGGTCATGTCTGGACAGCTGGGCCAACATCCCCACTGAGCTCCTCTGCTACATGTGTGTGTGTGTGTGTGTGTGTGTGTGGGGGGGGGGGTGATGCTGTCATGGCAGCAAAATTAGCTCTTCTGTAGCTACGGACCTGTCGCCACTGTGATGGATGTGCTCAGGAGTGGTGTCAAAAACAGGGCTGTTGATTTAGGACACGGCCAAGAGTTGTGACAATCTGTTTATGTTATCC
The DNA here is from genome assembly GCA_030340625.1 of Merluccius polli. Taxonomy (NCBI): domain Eukaryota; kingdom Metazoa; phylum Chordata; class Actinopteri; order Gadiformes; family Merlucciidae; genus Merluccius; species Merluccius polli. The sequence continues at coordinate 6,084 of JAOPHQ010006116.1, forward strand.
TGAGGGACCTGCCGCCAACGTAAATGTCCAGGCTTTTATATATTGTCGCCGGCAGGGGTTTTGGACCCCGTTGATGACTGTACACATGTACAATATATATATATGTATATACTGTATTGCATGACATGATTGAAATCCCTTTTTGAGTGCTATACTTACAAGTTATTTATTTATTTGCGGTATTTGCGGTAACAAGTCCACGTATTTACAGGGTATGTATTGAGTGGTGCGCTGCGCTGCATCATAAATCTAAACTATTGCACCCAAGGAAGGGTTTTTAATCATGTAACACAGTGGAATAGCTCATTCAAAATTCATTTAGTGTGTCGTGGCACGGAGCAGGCAATCAATATCCAGTCACAGCAAGTGCATTCGAATGCCGGGCGCACGCTACGCCGGGGCCCGCGTGTGCGAAACCCTCCCAAGTGGAAGCAAATGACTTGATTATTTTGTAATGAACTTGTGTATATAATGTATGTTCCTTGGACCCGGCTGTATTTCACGTCACCGCGTGCACCTTTTGGCGGGGGGAAACCGCTTTGTTCTAGACGTCACTGTGCAACTCCTTTGATGCCAACCGTTTATCCTTGACACCGAAAAAACAGCGCACTTGTCTGGTACTGGATGGTAAATTAAACCCTTTAACGATAACTCCTCTCCTGAGGTCTCGTGGGAAATTTCCTCTGGATTACGTTGTTGGAAGAAAGGCTTTGAACTTGAGATTGAACTTAAGCAGACGTTTTGCAGGCAGACCCCGAAAGTATAGCTTTTTGTCCCACCTACCTTGTTGCCTGGCGATGGAAAAACGGAACATCACAGAGAGCGGGAGAAGGAGAGAGAGGCAGAGAGAGAGAGAGAGAGAGAGAGAGAGAGAGAGAGAGAGAGAGAGAGAGAGGGAGCGAGAGAGAGAGCGAGAGAGCAAGAGAGAGAGAAAGAGAGAGAGATAGGGAGGGAGCGAGAGAGAGAGGGAGAGAGAGAGAAAGAGAGAGGAAGAGAGACAGACAGATACAGGGTGGAAGAGAGGGAGGGAGAGAGATAGAGACGGAGAAAGAGAGAGAGCGAGAGAGAGATAGGGAGGGAGCGACAGAGAGAGAGGGAGAGAGCAAGAGAAAGAGAGATAGGGAGGGAGCGAGAGAGAGAGAGAGGGAGAGAGAGAGAGAACAGAGAGAAACAGAGACATAGACAGATACAGGGTGGAAGATAGGGAGGGAGAGAGATAGAGACAGAAAGAGAGAGAGAGAGAGAGAGTGAGAGAGAGAAAGAGAGAGAGATAGGGAGGGAGCAAGAGAGAGAGAGAGGGAGAGAGCGAGAGAAAGGGAGGGAGCGAGAGAGAGAGAGAGAGAGAGAGAGAAAGAAACAGAGACAGACAGATACAGGGTGGAAGAGAGGGAGGGAGAGAGAGAGAAACAGAGACATAGACAGAGACAGGGCGAAAGAGAGGGAGGGAGGGAGAGGGAAAGAGATAGAGACAGAGAAAGAGAGACAGAGACAGAGAGAGGGCGAGAGAGAGAGAGAGAGAAACAGAGACATAGACAGAGACAGGGCGAGGGAGAGAGGGAGGGAGAGAAGAGAGACAGAGAGAGAGAGAGGGTGAGAGAGAGTGATTGAGAGAGAGAAAAACACTGACTCACAGTCAAGTTCACAGTAAGAAAGCATCGTTCTTATTGTAGTCGTTCTCTTATTGTTTTGTTTGAATAGAGGAATTATCCATACTGACGCAGGGAAACGTCAGGGTGATTCATCAGCGAGCACACCTGATGTTCCTTCGCCTCAACTGTCGTCATCTCATTAAATTTAATTGTATGATTTCAATACACTAATAACGGATCTATTATCAAGCTAAAAAAACAAAAACAAAAGCTAAAAATCACATTGTCGAAGTTTCCAAATGAAAATAATTACACGGCGTATTAGCACAAAGGAAATGCTCACTTGTAAAGGTGAGTTTCCTCCCTCGCTCCCCTGGCGAACAAGTCTCTGTATTTATCCACCCACAGTGCCGTCACATAAACCCTCAGCACCATTAACAGCCAAATGTTTGTGTTTGCTGGAACCTCAGAATGTGACACTTCCACAGCAAATAGAGGGGGGAATTGGTGGTATCGGCAGTCAGTAGGGAAGTGCTGACATCACTTCCTGCCTGCGGTGACCTCCGGCGTGTCTGCTGAGAGATCAAACAGGGACCCGGGCGGCGCCCCGGGGAGGGGCCCGGGTCACCGTGCGCCGCTGAAAACTGTCCAGGGGTCACTCTCTCTGTCGCCCTCTCACCCTGACCCCACTTCCCTGATTAGGTTACACATGCTCATGTGTGTGTGTGTGTGTGTGTGTGTGTGCATGTGAATTGTGTGTGCGTGTGTGCATGCGTGTGTGTGTGCATGTGTGTGCGTGTGTGTGTGCATGCTACATACACACACCTGATTCAGAGTCAGTCTGTGTAATGCGTGTCTTATTTGTGTTATTAAAGCCATTACCTTTAACAAATGACCTTCCACCACTAAAGCCGTGCGGTGGGAAGGTAAGGGCCGAGGAGGAAGACAGGAATTTGAGGAAATTAGCTGTTGATTGTTGTGTTTTGCATGCGTTTTTGTTTCCAACCAAACTCTTAACGAATTAATTAATCTTTGCAAACGCTTTTCTCTCTCCTCTCTTGCAGAATAATGGCTCGTTGGTGTGGTGCCAGAATCACAAGCAATGCTCCAAGGTAATTCCTTTCTATTGATTTCTTAAGATCAGAGGGCTAACTAACAGCACCACATTTTCCAGGTCACAAAGAAAGGAACAACACACACCTCTACAGCAGAACCCCGCTGGTAACCAAAAGCCCACAGAAATACAAACCTTTTAGTTAGTTTGTTTACAGCCTGGCTGCTGAGCCCTAATTGGTTGGGATTTGAATCACCACATAAAGAGATATGAGACAAGGTACATTAGTTTTTCCCTTCTAAGAGCAAGGCAGTTTTTATGCAACAGTTCTTTTGGGGCGGGGGTTAAGGCAACTTTCCGTGGGGCTTGTTTGTGTTTCGTGCCCCGACCCTAAGAAGGTTGATACAAAGCCAGTGTTGACAGCTCCTCTGAAAAGACGGCGTTGACATCTCTTCTCTCGGCTTTCCCCGAGCTGTTGACAGGCGCGATCTTGCACACAAACACACGCACACACACCCACAAGCGTGCGCGGGGTGGACAGGGAACGACCAGGAGTCCACCGCAGACGGGATGACACTCTGGGCCTGGTCCTCTGCCTCCCCAGGATCTCCTCCTCGTGTGAGGAGGAAACCTCAGCACTCTCTTCTCTCTGTAGCCCTCAGTGGCTCCTCAGTCTCCTTCGCCGCAGAAACCTTATTGAAGCCAGGTTTCAATAAGGTCGGCCCTTTTAAGATGGAAAATAGGACAAGATGTACACAATACTTAACAGATGTCTTGCTCCATGACAGTGTGTGTCTGTTTGCTTTCCTTCACATTATAGAAGCCCTATCTGAACAACGCACAGGAAGTACAGGAAGTGTGTAATTGCCACAATGATGACAAACTGGGTCCAATCCATGTCTGTTTGCTTAAGTTTGTGCGTTGAAGGGTGCACAGTTATGCCAAACAATCCGCCTGATGATGTGTAAATATTTGCGGTACTTGCGCTGTTTTTATTTGAGGCTGTGATATAAATCATATAATCATAGCCCGCGGTCTGCTCAGACAAGTGTCACGCCCATACTGTGCAGATTTCAGATACTCAGGATATCGCACACAAATTAAGATGAACTAGAAAATGTAGTTAATACACAGAGGCGTGGTTTAACGTCGTTGACATACCGCCACTTTTTATTCAGTGCAAAGATTAATCCTAATCAATGGCTTGCATGTTGGGCCTAATGAGAGCTTGCTTTCTTTTTTTTATATTTTCATATTTCCCGCGAAATTCCCTTTGATACACAGATCTGTCTAATGAGACTTGTTTCCTGGCAGCAGCTGTTGTGTTGTTTTCTTCTCCTGTTCCTGTCGGGTCCAGTTCTGGGTTTCAGTCATCCATTTAATCCATAAACTCTTCAATAAGGTTGGTTTTAAGGTCGATAGCTGATTATAAAGATGGAGCCTTGCTTATGTATTAGCATAATTATTCACATTATCGACCAAGAACCATAAATTGACAGTCTTTGCTATTCTACTAAATCATGTGCAAGTGGACTAAATACATTTATACATAATTCATGTGGAACAATTGCTATTGTCACTGTAAAAAATGAAACATAACTCTACTCAATATATTATGTAGATCCCACTAATTTATTTGGTGAAACTGACCCAACTGTTTTACACAGATCAGCTGACCAAAAATATTGTCAACCATTTATTGAGAATGTATACAATGTATTTCAAATGACAGGAACATGTGTATACAAAACAAGCTCTTCCAGCATCTCAATGCATTTCCTTAAGATTAAAATCTCTTCCCCACATGGAAAATATTAGTGAGGGGTTGAATGTGCTCATGAGTGTCAACAACAGAGGACATTGTGAATCTGGGTGGACGCTCATGAACAAACTCATCCTCTCACCAAAATGATTATTTTCAAGTTAGAAAACACAACCAGGAAAATATGCATTTCAATTTGACATTATGAGCACTTTTATTTCTGAGAAATAGAATGAGATTATCAAGAGGCTCAATGAGTCAGGCACGGTTTGCAAGGTCCAGTTGGTGAAGAGTTCTGACTCAGACCATTCGTTTGTTCTTGAGGTTGGGCTGCACTTTGTTAGACTGCTTTGAACCAGCAAATTCCAGTAACCGCTTTCGAAATGTCTCAAATGTAAATTTGAGGTCTCTTGGATCGCTCAGATTCGGCGCATACATGAGGCCAAGGAGGGTGGAGGAAGCCTGTCCGACCTCACCCAGACCCTTGACTACTTGAACCCCTTCTATTACCATGGCAACGTCCTCCTCTGGCGTCTCCTCTCCCTCTTTGGTGACAACGTAGACCCTTCATGTGTGTTGTAAGGTCCACGGTCGCCACGGTGCTCAAAAGGGGATCAAAGAAACACTACATTACAATACTGGTTATGAGACTAACTTTAGGGTAACTTGTGATCATGAATTTGATTATATCGTACTTTTTGATGAGCTCCCCCTCGTCTTCACCAAAGGAATAGGAGCAGGATAGGGAGAACTCTTTGGCTCTCGAACACAAAGCGAAAAAGAGGTTCGATAGAATCCCGATTTCCCAAATTGAAAAATGTGTGTTGGTGGGTGGTGAAATATTCATGTGGATATCAGTTTACAAGACAAGAAATATTTGTGTGGATGGAATTGTTCTATCCACATTACTGTATTACAGCATATGCAAGAGCAGTTAGAGACATACCGTGCCAACTAATGCTGGGATGAGCTGCTCAATACGAAGATTCTGGTTGTGCCTGTAAAAAAAAACGGGGGACTGGGGGATTAGACTCAGCACCTCCATCAAGTCATTGGCAACATGTTAACAACATTTAGCATTGACACAAGAAAACCAGTACTACAGTTTTCGAAAAGTATTAAAAGGTTTAAATTGGATGAATTGTGAAATATAAGTTTTTCCCCACTAGTGCATGAAAAAATGCAGCCCTCAAAAACTAAATTGCACAGAGCCTTGCAGCCATGAGTTTCAAGGTGCAGCATGCACGCCATTAATTGCAGCATGTCTTTGTTAGCTAACGCTAGCGCGCCATTTCTAGCCCTGCTGCACGCAGTCACTGCTATGCTACCATTTATTTGGAAACCAACATTGACCATCTTTCTGAAGAAAGCCATTGCCAAGGGGAGCTTTTCCTAGTTATTCATAATCGGGGTTCTCCGTGGCTTGTCTGGTGTGTGACCCGTTTCACACTGAAGGTCTGCCGTAACCGAGGCGGACTCGTAAGAGTGGATACGAAAGCCACTGACTTCCTTGTGGTGATGTTCGTTGAGGAAGAAGGCTGCCGACTCAGGATCGCTTTTAACTCACTTTATTTGTTTAGCTTTAGGTCTATTATCTATCAAGCAAATGGAGAGGAATTGTATAGGTCACGCGCGTGGAGCTCCCCTTAGCTGGGTATCTGTCCAGATACGCTACCTGGGGTTTCTGCCCTCCCCCGGATGTGTTGTTTGGTAGTATCTGGGCAGGCGTGGCCTCTATGACGATAATATGCTCTGATTGGCTAGTGTTTAGCGCCCGCCCCCAGTGTATTATGTGTGCCGCCATCTGGTGGCCAGGTGCGGTTAATACAACTTATATATTTATTTCTATTCCTTTGTGGCTATGTGTAGATATTACAGCCTGTGGATACATATGTTATTATTTATTCTTAACATCCTCCACACAGCACTTACTCTTGATGTTGTAGTTTTGCTTCTTGAAGCATCATTCAAATGAAAAATGTGTTTTAAACAATTGAATCGTTTCAGAAATGAAATGGGGAAAAAACGACGATGTCAGCAAGTTCTGCATCGCGACAGCCCTATTTTGAAACGTTACACGGTGGCGCTGGAAGGGAGCATGGTGGCGCAGCACCACTATTACATTCTTTGGGGAGAACCCTGATAATGTCTAAATGATTGTAACATGTGGAAATGATTAGATAGAAGGCTAGCTGGCTAACAACAGCACGCCAATATTTATTGCCTGCAAGCGGTCAGTGTGTCGCATGCGCGTTAACACCAGCAATGTTTTACCAAAAATGTGGATCATTTGGATACTACTTACTTTGGCCATCTTGCTAGAGTTAAGTGGTGGAATGGTATCATAAGTAAGATAGAGCGCATGTTTTCCCCATTCTTAACTTGCTAACAGTTAGCTCCTGCATGGCCATCTCACCTTCACCATGAGGTAGAACATCGTCCCTCATGAAAGTCTGTAACGTTAGGCTTGCTTCCAAACCTTACTTGTACATTGTAATATCAAAGCAGACAAATAAATTATTGCAAATAAAAGGGTAAACTTACCGCGTTGAAGTCGTGCAGGAGACAGGTGCTGTCTCCAGGCGTGGCTCTCTCTGATGGAACCGGACATCAAAAGAACGTGTCAAGGCAAGCCTAACAGATAGGCCTACCGCGGCTGAAATGAGAGCGACCAAAAATGAAGTGGATTCATTCATTGAAATGAGTTGGATCCCTAAGCATATTTTTCATGTAACGTTGCTCATGAAATATGTTTATATTTCCGCAGCTTGCTATGTTGCATTCATCACTGACATTTTTAAATAACCAATATTGTCACTGAAAGACACAGACTAATTATTTAAAGCACATAAAGTAGATTGTATTGCATGTAATTCATTCTGCAGAAACTAGAATGAGTTTTTACAATGTTCGCGACTGGTTTGAAATAAAGTGTTTGGAAGTCAAATCCGTGCTCCTCAGGAAGGCAAACTGTCTTTGTTTTCTCCATAATGCAGTAAAACGTGTTCCTCTGCTTTCCACGGTGATGGCCAACATTGCTTCTTGGCACGAGTCGTTCCCAAGTCGTTCATCAGAGTTTTATGTTTGAAAAAGCTTTCGCTGGCTGCAAGTCCAAGCACAGCGCATACTGTTTTCATAATCTACCAGCTAACATGACCCAAACTGCGCAAATGTTAGAAATTCCTTAATGGACATCTTGTTTTCCCTCCTCTAACAAGCTTGTCATTTGGCGTGTCTGAACTTCGCTTTGAGGCTGTTAATTTATCGAAGGGAGGACTGCTTGATGTTAAGTGCTTAAAGCTAATAATGCGTTAAAATTACAGTGCAACGACTAGTCTGCTCTTCCATATACTTCCAAGGGGTCTCCTAAGAATTAAATTCCAGTTTTATTGCTCACCAAAAAAACACAGTTTTTGGTGACGCTGTTCAAGAACTAGCCTCACATTAAAGGTCAAGCCAAGATACAGAAGTTTAGTGCTGGACAAATGTCTGTGTGTTTAAAGAGCACACATCGCCACACTTCCCGTCCATGTCAAAGGCTGAAGTGTGTACTTTTGGGGGTGGTGGTGGAAGTGGGGGTGTGGGGCTGCTGCTGCTGCGTGTATGTCCAAACACAGGGCTATTGTGGCCCACTCCAAACAATTGGACCAAACGGGCCCATGCTTTACAGTGGCTCCCCAATGAATGGCTCTACAGCCACTGATTAGCCTCTCCTCTTCATGAACAGCGCACACAGTCAAACAGTGAGACAAAAGGCTGTGGCTCAGGGGGAGAGCACTAGGAGCAGAAGGAGCCCTGTCCACCCGGACGCCTGCCAAGACAACCACACACACGCACACACACACACACACACAGGGAGAGAGAGAGGGGGAGAGAAAGATCCCCCTGCCTGGGCAGATAATGTGCGGAAGACCTGCTTAATTATTTAGACAAAGATGCCGTGACCCCCGTCCATCTGTCCACTTTTGAGGAGAATCAGAGCCCGGCGGTTTTCACCGGAGATGTGAAAGTCGTCTCCCTGTGGTGTCCAATGCGGTGTCCAGATTCTCTCTTCCCAATCCCTCCCCCCTCTCTCTCCCTCTCTCTCTCTCTCTCTTGCCCTCTTCTCCTGGTGTTCCTATTATCATGGTAATTAACCCGCTTGCCCTCTCTCCGAGGCCGAGCGAGGCAGGAGAGAGTCATTATCATGCCATAACACGAGCCCTAGCCAGCCAGCCGGTCCGTCGGGCCAGACCCTGCTCCATTCAGCCGAGAGACGCCAGCAAGACGGTCATCCTGCGAGACCTTTGTCATATTGTCTCCTATGTCTGCGTTCGCCCCTGCGTTACAAATAAAATAAATACAAGCTTGGGGAGTTCTGCTAAGAAGTAACACGGCATTTCCTCCCCCCCCCCCAAGTTTGAAAGAGGAAAAATCGAGAGTTTGTGCGTGTACGCGAGAGCGCTGGCAAAGAGCAGGCTGAGATGCTTTCAACATTCAGGGCATGGTTGACATTAACAGGGCCCGCTTTCCCCCTGGGGTGTGATCCAGACTCCCAATCAAATGCTAGGATTGACTGGAGGCAGCGAAACGCCAGTCTGCAAATACGCAATGCACTTCATTACTCCTCTCAGGCTCCGAGGGCTGGAAAAGAAAGGACCTGCGCATTATGTCCGCATGACTTCGCCAGTGGAGTCACTGGAACGTTAGCCCGCTGGACAGCGTTTCAGAGAGCAGAAAAGCCAAGTCTATTTGTGCTCACAGAACAGAGTCTACTAAGTCAAAAACATCCAAAAAACACCAGGACGTTTTTGAAATATTTTGTTGGGTTTGGAAAAACAGGGCCGTTTATCGCTGGATGCAAAGAATGAAGTGAGAGATTGCAGATCGCTGGGCTGACGAGAGATGAAACCACAAATCCTCGCTCTAACCTCCTTCAGCTGTGAACTGATATCTTGGCCTCGCATCCTACTCAGGTTTTTTTCTTTTCAGAGCCATTGCTACACTCTGGTTGCGGGGGATGGCCAAGGGAAACGCCTACGGGGAAAAAAAAAGAGAAAGAGGCATTGATGGAACGAGATGGGGCTCACACATGTCTCAGGTGCCTCCAGTCGAGTTCATGTTTTTCTTCTTCTTGTGCTGCCATGGATCAGTCGTGCCCTTGACCCACGCATGGCAGGAAAACAGCAGAGCAAAGAATGAGTGTTTACTCGTTGGGATTACACGTGTGTTAAGCCTTCACGAGTAGGACGCTTAGGAGCGGTTTGCCCCCGCGAAGCAATCACTGGAATGCTACCGTGTCTCTCATTCAAAAGTGTCTTTCAAAAGCCGTCTGTCGGCCCTCCCCTCCGCGCCGCGCGACCCCCACATTTTTCTCACGCCAAAATGAAATGGGCCAACTTCCCCCAAGAGTGGTTGCTTTTTTTTTATTTCTGGGGCGAATCACTCAAATAAAATCGAATGGGTTAGCGCTGGCTCAGCTTTGAAAATGCGTAAAGTGCCGGGGACAACATAAAAAAAAAATGCATATTCAGGGATGGGGGAAATTAATTGCTTGCTTGGCTTGAAACTTAAAGGGTGTGTCAATGGCAGAGAAGAGAACTTTTTGTGGGGCCATCTTTTCTTTGGTGGTGTTGGTGGTGGTGGTGGGCAGTATATTTTAAGGCACAATGAAAAGGTCTGATAAAGTAAGTGGCTGGCTGGAGGGTTTATGGTGATGGTGGGGATGGGGGGGGGGGGGTTGTGTGCTTGGAAAGACTTCAAAGTGCCTTTTGGTCCCGTTGAGCCCCCCCAGACCAGACGTCCGTCCCGCCCTCCCCCCATCCGCCACCCTGCCCGCCCCGGGTGCATCTGAACCTCCACCACCGACCACATCGCCTCCCGACACCTCGCCGCCACACCGTTGTGGTGGAAGGTGAACTGTAAAAGGACACAGGTTGTAAATAAGTCAGCGCTAAACCAAGTCTTTCCTCCAAGCTTTTAACCCCCATATCATTGCAAAGTACAATAGGAAGTGATTGCTTTTGCACAACGGTCGTGCCCAGCGCACCGGATGAAGATAAATCACTTCTCCTCAAAAGAATATCCTTCACACAATATCCCTCTTTCTCTCTCTCTCTCTCTCTTTGCGTTGTGAGGCAACATGTGTGAGTGTGTGTGTGTGTGTGGGTGGGTGGTGGCGGAGGAGTGTGAGGCAGGGCTGGTCAGTCTCAGCAGGAAGGACCCTGATCTGGACATGGCTGTTAAGTTTCATTGGCCAAAGCGGGGGTTGCTTCATTGGCTGCTATCTGTGGAGCTCATTATTCACATGGTGGGTGGCAGAGAGTGGAGAAGAACAGAAATACCCCCCACCCCACGCACACACACACACACACACACACACACACACACACACACACACACACAGCGAGACCAAACACAAGCAGCCTGAAAGGGCATTGACTGAACCCTGCAAGACTTGCTCTCGCTCCACAGAGGGCAGTTAGTGTCTGAAGTTGCTGCACAACTTGTGTAGCAGCACTCGTTATAATGGAGAATACTGCGTAAAGCGCTTTACAAGGCCTTACATGTAAATACCGCCTCTGTTCGCTGGCGCGTTCCTTTTATTTTCTTTATTTTTTATTTTGTATTTAACGCTAGGAGGGATGCGTGGGCGTGTTGTATTGACGTCTTGCATCTCCGGGCTGCCCGGCCCGCACACAGACACTATTTATTTCCCCCCCCCCCCCCGGACATAAATGCTCTCTCACAATCCTGAGACTTCACACTCTTGTCTTGTCAGATGGGTCTAATTGTCCCTCAGGATTATTGTAATCAAGATCCTGTGGTAAATCCTCTCTTCGCTGTAATGACCAGTCACACAGAGACAAGTATCGCTCAGCTGTGTGTACACACACACACACATACACACACACACGCACATGCACACGCACGCAGACACACTCACTCACTCTCTAACTCACTCACTCTCACACACACACATACACACACACTATATCTCTCTCCCTCTCCTTCTCCCTCTGTCACACACACACACACACATGCACGCACACACACACTGGCATGGCCCTGCTCAGTCCATAGCGTGTTGATGCTTCTCTCCCATCTCTTATCACAGTGTTTTCAGCCCTACAGAAGCTAAGGACTCACAGTTCGAAGCTACCGCTACGTGGATTCCATCGTATTTCCTTGTTCGTATTTTCCTCGCCAGCACAACTATCCAAAAGCAATGTTGGTTTATGACAAATTTCAAAATTCATTTCGATTTGTTAGAAATACATGAAAGAGCTGTGGAATCCTGGTTTCATTGAGAGCGTGAAGCCCGAGGTTGTCAGTTTGTGTTGGGTTGATAAATGGAGGAGGATGAATGTGTTTGTTATGTCCACCGCCAGTAGCAGCTCAGCTCACATAATCTTTGACTGATGCAAACGTATAGTGCGATGGAAAAAACTGTGTTAAGTATTTGATCCCCCATCGCCCGCGATTCAAATCGCCTTGACCGCTGAAATGAGAAGCTTACGTTCGCTTTCATAGAATTGAGGTTAAAAGCACAAACATATAATTTTCTCAGGAGGACGTGCTAGAGTTCAGATACAATTAGACGACCACCAGTAGAAGTGGTGTGTGTGTGTGTGTGTGTGTGTGTATGTATGTGCGTGTTCGCTCGTGCGTGTGTGCACGTGTGTGTGTGCACGTGCGTGTGTGTGTGCATGGGGGGGGATTAGCTGAATCAACTATTTCTTCAACTCAAATAAACAAGAGCAGATAGTGATGGAATGTGACTGCAGCAGAGGATTAGGACGACACCCCCCCCACCCCCCCCCCCCCCCCCCCCACTGACACACTGTTGACCTACATTGTGACAAAAATCTCCAGGTTTCAAATCATTTGCCACCCTGTCCCCCCCCCCCCCCCCCCGTTGGTATTGCGAGTGGTCACACAGCAGGAAGACACGGGACCGGCCTGGAAAAACAGCGCACTTGTTTACCGTCCCCGCTTCTCCTGGAGGGGCGGGTGCAGCTGACAGATGTGTGTTGTCTTGTGTAAAAAATAAACATGATGGGGATCGCGGAGCGTTCATTCACCATTAAAGGTTTCAACTGAAGGGTGCTGGGAAAGTGTGCTATGGCATCCCTCACTCCCCCCCCCCCCCCCCCCCCTCCCCTCCCCATCTCCATTTTCAACTCCGCTTTCATGTGTCATTATGACATCTCCGGGGTGTGTGTCATCACCGCGGCGATGGAGACCGCGTGGGAGTCAACTCACCGAGAGGTCCGAGGAGGAGGAGGAGGGGGAGATGTTGAAAAGATTGAAACAGCCACCACTGAGGAGTGTGTGTGTATGTGTGTGTCTATATTTGTGTGTGGGGAGGGTGTGTGTGTGGGGGGGTCTTTGGGTTTTCCCAGGCCGTGTCGTAAAAAAGAACAAGGCCCGCTGGCCTGTCTTTATCGCCAATCTGACCCCACAAGATGGACACATCCTGTTGAGTCTAATTGTCATGAAACGCAAACCAAAGCCCTGGGGGCAGGTGATTGCCAGGCTCTGCTTACAGCCATGCTGGTGGTTCTGGACCCTGACCACGTCTACAGCGTAACCGCATGAAAGATGCAGACCTGTAGGCCTCATTGTGGGTGCATGGGTGTATGGGTGTATGGGTGGATGATGTATGGGTGGATGGTGTATGGTGGATGGTGTATGGTGTATGGGTGTATGGTGGATGGTGTATGGTGTATGGGTGTATGGTGGATGGGTGTATGGTGTATGGGTGTATGGGTGGGTGGATGGTGGATGGGTGTATGGTGGATGGGTGTATGGTGTATGGGTGTATGGTGTATGGGTGTATGGGTGGATGGTGGATGGGTGTATGGTGTATGGGTGTATGGTGTATGGGTGTATGGTGGATGGGTGTATGGTGTATGGGTGTATGGTGTATGGGTGAATGGTGTATGGGTGTATGGGTGGATGGTGTATGGGTGAATGGTGTATGGGTGTATGGTGTGTGGTGTATGGTGGATGGTGTATGGTGGATGGGTGTATGGTGTATGGGTGTAAGGGTGTATGGGTGTATGGTGGGTGGATGGTGGATGGGTGTATGGTGTATGGGTGAATGGTGTATGGGTGGATGGGTGGATGGTGTATGGGTGGATGGTGTATGGGTGAATGGTGTATGGGTGGATGGGTGTATGGGTGGACGGTGGATGGTGGATGGGTGGATGGTGTATGGGTGGATGGTGGATGGGTGTGAGGCATCGTTCTACTGTGGCTGTCTGGTTGAAAAAAAAAACCCTGTCAGTGTCATTAAGACCTGCTACTGATCGCATTCCACAGCAGACAAAGACCAATTCTTGGCTAAGCTGTGTGCTATGTGCGTTCGTCTGTGTGTGTGTGGGGTTCTCTCTTTGGTAGCTCATAAATAAGGCAGGCACCTCTGATTGTGGGCTAAATGTATAATTCATGGTCTGTCCCCTTCTGCTCCTCCCCTCCTCCTCCTCCTTTTTCGGGCCGAGCCACTCCTCCGACGGGGCTCTTTGTTACCGGCACTTTCTCAACTGCATTTAAATTAATAATTAAAGTGATACGCCGAGAATGTCTGTGTGTGTGTGTGTGTGTGTGTGTGACACCACCCGCCGGGCCGCCCCCTTCGTCCCTAATAGCGAGGAGCAGCGAGCAGAAAGTTTTCAACCATATACATTTCGCCTTATTGTCACTGGCGCGCTCGGCTGTTTTCGTTGGTTTCTAATTGCGACGTGGAAGGAGCTGTTATTATTCTTGTAATATTTACAGCGCGACTCGTAGCCTGCATGTGGATAGAGGGGTTTTCTTTTTCTGGAAAAAAATATTCCATTACTTGTGTCAACTGAAAATGTAAGAAGCCAGTGTCTTATGTTAGCATGAACCCATTAGCTGAGTATCTTCTGTTACATAGTAAAGTACAGCCAAGGGGTGGATACACACCCGCCCTGGGAAACCTTGGTCCTGAGACCAAATATAATAGGGAACAAAAAGTGAATTCATCCTTTTTGGTGAAAAGGACGGCGATGATTTATGGCCGCGATTTACCCCCCCCCCCCCCCGTCCCCCCCCCCGTCCCCGCTGCCTTAAGACGGCGACGAAGATAAAGATGGCCTGAAGTGAGAACGCCGGCCTTTGTTCGCGTCCTTATTAGTCCACCCAGATGCGCTCAGATGGTAACAGTAGATCAGTGACGTCCCGTGATGAGAGCCGTACCGGGCGCAAAATGTTGTTGTTTGCTGACGAAGGTCACAGTCGTCGCATAATCAGGGGACGGCATGAAACGCTGCTGAAATTACACACCCGCGATGGAACAGGAAACACACACACACACACACACACACACACACACACTCACTCACTCACTCACACACATGTACGTTCAACGTCAACAGGTTAGCTGAACTCTGTGGTTTGCTGAATGCAGATATCACTCCATGTGTTGTGGAGATTTGAACTATTGCCGAAAGTAGACACTATCATTTCTCCACATGGCTGTTTTATCTGGCTCTCTGGGTGGGTTTTCGTAGTCTGGTAGGTCGTTCTGACTGATTTGGTGATAGATGACTAAATGTGACTCCAGTTCCGTTGCTTACTGAAAACCCAATGCTGTGCTGGATGCATTTTCAGTGTGTGTGTGTGTGTGTGTGTGTGTGTGTGTATGTATGTACAGTATGTGTGTGCGTGCATGTCTGTGTGTATACGTGTGTGTGTGCGCATGAGGGCACACCTGTGTGTGTGTGTGCGTGCGAGTTCAGCAACTGTCTATGTGCGCGTGCAGGTGCTCACTCGCCGCATCAATAATCCTATCTGAAGTGGAAGAAGCAGCGGCCGTCCATTTGATCCACTCGATCCACCTCACTGTCCTCCTGGCAGACACCTGGCTGCTTACCGACAGCACACTGGGGGGGCAACACTTGATATCCCGTAGGAAGCAGGAACTACAGTGTCTAGACTTTATGTTCTCCCCTCTCTGATTCATCTGATCCATTTTCACAGAGTAATGAACGTGAATGACAAACCGGAGACATTTTCTTTTTGAGGGGAGATGATTAACGGCGCACGATTTGAGGACTGATTCAGATCACAGACCTTTTAATGGTTCGGTGAAATATGTTTCCGACTTTTGGGGTGAGATGGGGTAAGATGGGCCCGTTCAGTTCGGGGTCGTCTCACAAATCAGACTTTAGGTTCATAGCTAAAGTCTAATGAGCTCAAATCTTTGTTTTCGAACCAATGATTTTGCTGGGGGCCGGGATCTGTGAGCATGTTATTGGCCAAAAGTGTAAAGGTTTCAGACTAACACTGTAGATTGACCACTGTAGAAATACACATGTTAAAATCCCCTTCTGAAAGCTTCATCCACTCGCGCAAATGAGTTTTCTTCAGCACAGGAAACAAGCCGTAACGCCGCCACTTGTCTGGTTTCTGGTGCCGTCTCCCCCCAGGAGTTCTGCTATACCATTGTACGACTGCTGGATCCAAGATTAAGTTTCGTGGACATCAGGGAAGTGGAAACACCTACAGAGAATTATCCCCGGGTTATAATAATAACAATAATTCAAGAAGTGTAACTTTTCCTTTTCCTCCTACATGCATGGATCTAAAGACAGAAGGTAGAAATACTGGACTTGACTAATGGATGAAATAGTGCTTTAGACGTTAACCATCTCCAATGTAGTTTGAGGTAAGGCCTGTGTGACTGTGAATGCGAATGAGAGTGAGGGGAAAAAGTTTGGAACGACCCGGGAACCATCACCAATTTTATGGTCCTCATAGTCGCCCTTCCTCTGAGGCCTGGGGGAGGAAGGGAGAGAGAGAGAGAGAGAGAGAGAGAGGGATGGACAAATACATAGAGCAATAGAGAGACACAGAACGAGAGACAGAATAAGTAAGAGAGAGCGACCGAGCAATGGATAAACATAGAAATAAGGAGAATTTAGACAGAGACAGAAAGAGGCGATAGAAGAAAGTGAGACAGTGATCAAGAGATGCAGAGAGAGAGAGAGAGAGAGAGCATCAGAGAGGACCGCAGAGGCTAGGAAAAGGGAGAGAGAAAAGGACATAGAAAAGATAAAAAAAGAGCCTTAAGGCAGTCGTGGAGTTGAGACACGCAGCAGAGGAGCAACAGCGAAGGACTGCATGGCAATAGGCTCGGGGCCCTTCTCCTCCGCGACCAGCTCCCGGGGCCGGAGGGACGGGAGGAGCGACGAGAGCGGAGAGACAGTGTGTAACGCTGGATTAATTGAGTTTGGCCATCAGCAGCGAGAAAGCGCCCCGGCCAGCAGAAAATACCCATTACTCACCGAGATAGGAGGAGAGATATACTGCCTAGAATCAAACACACGGGTCCCTCCCTCCCAGCAGATCACACCCGAGCTGCTTCCCAGCGGAGCAGGACACACCGCATCTCCCACATCCCGGGGGCCCGGAAAAATAAATAAGAAAATCCCACCTCGTAAATATCTGCTGCTGGCACTAACGAGGCCTGAGGCTGAGGGAGTTCAGGGCCAAAATCAATAGGGTTAAGTTCAGCTCCCAGGGGCCTCTCTGGTTTTATGGGATTGAAAAGTGACAAGTCACCATGGGTCTCCCGGGGCCCGGACGCGACCCGGCTGAACTCTGAGCAGAATTCACAGATGCAGAATGAAAGACTAGGAGGCTGACGGTTTTTTTTGTCTTTCTTTCTCCCCCCAAAAAATACATTATGTGAACCTTTCGTAATATGTCAGCCCCAGCCACAGCACTTCTAGTTATCATTCTAAGGTAACACATAAACCCATATTTTTTCTTAAAAATAAGCACCCAAAAAAAAAGTTCCAGTCGTATGGGAAAAATGTCTTCATTAGGATGACTTATGTTCCAACTTTTCCCCGCGCCGCGAACAGTGCGCCGTTGAGCCCGAGGCGGTCTCCGCTGGTAGCAGTCGACGCTTCATTAACCGTGGCAACACACTTCAGTGACACTTTTACACATACTTTTTTTTTTCCGTAGTTTATTCAGTTCCAGCTGCTCCCCCCCGGGGGGGGAGTAGTACATGTTGTGGTGACGGACAAGGATACCCACCACCTGCCATACAGATCCCTAGCCAGAAAGAGCTCCCCTCCCTCCCTCTCTCTCTCTCTCTCTCGCTCTTTTTTCCGATCCACACCCTTCCTCCTTTTCCTTGTCCCTGCACCCCTCACCCGACACCCCCCCCCCCCCCCCCCCCCCCACACCACTACCACCAAAAGAGAATCTCTCTTCCACTTGCTCCTCGCTGTGACAAAGTGAATACCGGCGGCTGTGGCATTGGCTGCTGTTCAGACTGACTCTCGTTGGCCCCCACAGGATGTTTTTCAGGGTCACCCCATGCCTGTGTAACAGCGACTGCTGCATTTTATTACGCCGTGAAATGGAGGAAGTGAAAGACCCCTATATGGACGGTTCCACTTAACCGTGCAGAATGTGTCACTGTCGGGGCAGGCAGATGAGGCGAAATCTGGTGTAGAAAGAGGGGAAATTAAATGGCACGCAAATGTTTTTTTGTTTGTGGCGTTGGAGGTGTTTAATAGACTGTCCCCCCCCTCATGGATATATATGGAGGGGGGGGGGGGGGCTATGCTCCCGTGTAGATTAGAGATTAATTTACGAATGCACAGAAATATGACAACGCCTCATGAAATAACAACGTGCACGGCTTTTGCTCTACGGACAGATGGTTGCACCGTTGCCAAACTGAAAGATTTGGTTGAGGAGAAAAACAGGCGGGCACCCAAGTTAAACAGATGCGCGCCGTCTTGTCCAATTAGGTTCAGTGCCTCGGTTTCCTGCCCCCCCCCCCCCCGCCTCTTCCTTTACTCCAGAGACCAGATTCACCAGTGGAGCCCGAGCTTTGGCCCGAGAGGCCACAGCAGCTGAAGCGCAGTCGGATTCCACCCCACGTTATACAACATGGGGATCGAGGCTTTTGATTTATCAGAGCGCCTTTTGTGATGACGCCAAGCCGCCCCGCTCGCTTTGCGAACACGTCTGTCATCGGCGGCTTCCTTCTACGGATTAAATGTCGGGCGGTGGGCGTCGCCCGGCGGGGCCCGCTGCTGACGGATTGCCGTTGTCGTTGATCAGCACACCTGCACAGAAACCCACACTACCAGGACTCAAAGTCTTATCTCCTTTTTTACGATTGCATTTTGTCGCTCCCCTTCCAGACCAATAATAGATACGGGCTTCATGTGAATAAAGAATCTGCTCGCTCTTTTGCGCTCTCTCTCTCTATGTGCACTCGTGAACCCTGACACATAGAAAAAAATGAAACTAAAAGCATCATCGTGTGTTTCGCATACCTTAGCACGGAGCCAAAATTGTCATCTGTGTTGCAAACTTGTGAGGACGAAGAGCGCTGTCTTAATTTATGCTCGCTGGCACGCACGCGCTAGTATCCTGAGCTAACCATGGTTCCAGTTTTTTCTCGTTTATTTCTTTTGCGTTTTTTTTTCTTCCCTTCTTGTTGCGATATATATATATAAAAAAAAGGAAAAAATGAAACAGCAAAGAGAGAAACTCATCCTTAGAAGAAAGGCAAATGGAATGCGTTCATTGCATGGACACACAGCGTTTCAATGGGGAAAATGGACTTGATCCCCGGGCTTATGGGTGTATGTTTAGTGATTTGTCGGAGGGATTTGTGGGGGCTTTAGCGTGCGGGTCCTCTGGCAGACTTGTGCGGTAGACGCCGGTGGTGCTCACAAGTCAACTGCTCCCACACCCTAGTTGTTGCGGCGGCGGCGGCAGCAGCGCTGGGGCTCCTCGTCGGATGCCCCCCTTTTTCCCACCCCAGGACCCCCTGCACTCAAACACGCCAGAGGTAGCGGTGTGAAAAGGTCGGCGTATTATTCATAGCGGCAGATAATAAACTGCAAATACTCTATGGACTATAACGTGCTCTATGGACGTAAACATGAGTCATCTCGAAGGTCCACGCCGCGCCACGCCGCGTCGGTCACGCCTGATATACGCTGCCGAACTCACAGCCGTTTCTCTTGGAGCGCGGGGCCCTCGGTGCCATAACTCAGTTGCTTTTCCTCCGAGGTGTCCAACATTCACTCTGGCACTTTACTTTCTGTCACTGCGAGAGATATATAACCCCGATGAAGTAATTAAGAAAATACGCTACATCCAGCAGACTCCACGCGGCCCCCGGAGAAACACCCTTTCCTCACCGGACGACTTAATGTTTGGGTTCGGGCCCCGGAGTGTGGAGAAGGCACCGCTCTTTTTCCAGTACAGGAGCAGGGGGGGAGGGAGAGAGGGAGAGAGGGGGAGAGGACAGAGGTAGAGAGAGAGAGAGATTAAGAGAGAGAGAGACCAAGAGAGCGAGAGAGATTAGAGAGAGAGACCAAGAGAGCGAGAGACCAAGAGAGCGAGAGACCAAGAGAGGTTAGACAGAAGTGTGTGTAATTGGGTGCTGGCAGGCAAGCAGAGGTCCTGATTGCAGCATGTTTCTCCAGAAGCCAGGTTTATCCTTCATCATGGGCCTGTCCTACACACACCATGAAAAACAAATAAACCGTTCCTTAGTACTGGCATAATAACGACCACAGCTCGCTAATGAGCTGATTAAAGGGCCATGAATACAGATTCGGCGCCTTCACCGAGATGTGTAATTTCTTACATCAACATTGGCCTCTCGTATGCTCAAACGCTTAAGCACAGGCGCTCGCCGTACTACCAGCGAGCGCTGTAGCTTTTATGTAACAGCATACTGTTTTGATATTCGGTCCACGTTAAAACATCGCTCACGTTATAACATGGACATTGAGAAGACGTTTGCGGCAAAAAGCAGTTAACCTCAGAAACACCCCGGCTCCGGTTACCCTTCTCACGGCACGTCTCCGTATCTTCTCGGTTACGGATGACCCCTCCACCCCCGCCATAGACAAACATATTAGGCATTCCCAGATCCACAATGCGGTCTGCTGGAAGCAGAGCCGGACCGCCGCGCTGCAGAGACAGCTCTGAGGGCTGAATGGGAGGAAGTCGAATCAGGGACTTTAGTAAGTAAGCGAGTCAGTAAACTCTATTTATACAGCACTTTTCAAAACAACAGTTACAAAGTGCTTTACAATTGGGAATAGAAGTCATGATGACACACAGCATGATAGCAGCAGAGAAGTACAATTTATAAAATGGACAGCTCAACACTAGAAGCAATAAAACAAACAAAACGAAAGATTAAAATACAAAAAAAACGTAAATGTATAAAGCAAAAAACAGACACTCCATATAAGTGATATAACAAACAGATCGAGACAAGATTAAGACAAATAAAAGCAATAGGAATTGCAAAGCAACAAACTTAAATAAAACCGCCAGCCTATATATACAAGTTTTAACTTTTGACTTTAGCTCCTTTCACACATTCAGACATTACCCGGAGGAGCTGTATGCGAGAGCGCAAATGTCCGAGTCAGTTGGACCGGACATTAAACAGATTTTTACCCGCCAGCTCCCTTGTACAAAGTCTGTGGAGCCCATGTGTGAACAGAGCAGGTCATCGTCCGGATAATTCACAGCGACTAGATCCTGTTGTACGTACTCTGCTACGGTAGGCGGCAAATGCAAAAGAAGAAGAAGAAAAAGAAGAAGAAGAAGGATTTACAGCGAGCGTTTATGATGTTTCTCTCATGGCGCGAAACCAGAAACCTTCGTACTCTTGTCTGCATGCCTGTATATTGCTTTCCACTCTTGGAGTGGCCCAGCTGTGCAATGCATCGATATTCTCGATATCGTGATACGAGACCAGATATCGTCTTAGATTTTGGCTATCGTAATATCGTCATATGGCGTTAGTGTTGTCTTTTCCTGGTTTCAAAGTCTGCATTACAGTAAAGCGAGGAAATAAATGAAAGTATTTAATTCAGTATACAAAAATATGCTTTACCATGTGGTTATTTTACACACACACAGCACCATCTCTTCCAGGCCAGCAGAAGGAGCTCATCACCCCCAACCAGCCTCCAATCCCCCTGAACATGTTGCCGCCCACTGTGGCGAGCTCGGCCTCGGCTCTATTGCAACGTTGCCTCCGCTCCATTCGCCCTTATTGAATTTGATTTGTCGAGGGTGCGTTGTTGTGCGTACAGTGAGAGGAATGTCACCGAGATGCTCTCTTTTCATTTGAAATGGTATCGCTCTGTAGGCCGCGGCTGGGAGCGATGTTCACGGCGTCCAGCGGCCCGCACCAAACATCAAGGAAATCAGTTCCACGTGTTTCAAAGAAGGGAATCCCAGCAATATTCAACTGGGTGTATCATCTACCTTTCTACTCAACGTGTCTCAGAGAGAGAGAGAGAGAGAGAGAGAGAAAGAGAGAGCGAGAGAGAGAGGGAGGGATGTCTAGTGCCCGTGCCAGGCGGTATCGAGCACAGACCCGAGTGACAGCAGCGGGAGGAGGAGGAGGAGGAGGAGGAGGAGGAGGAGAGGAGTGTGGGGAGAGGTCGGGTGGGTTATCGACGTTCTTCTGAGACACAAAAGAAGAGGAAGAATAAGAACCTGTCTGGGCCAGTGTCAAAATATGGCAGAATATTACATGATAAATCGGATAGTTCTGGTCCTTGGTTCTGATTGGCTCGAAAATTGTAACATTCTAGACTGTGTGCTGGCCTGTGTTGCTTGGCAACCATTTTGCTCTTCTTGAGGAACTATATTGCTGCTTGGCGGAAGTATGATGATTTGCTTTTCAATAAATGATTGCATTTTTCTGTTGCCGTGTGTTCATTTTGTGAAATCAAAACACCAGGTAGTCTATAGCAACCGTTTTTTAAAAGCAACAAGCCACTTGAGGTCGTGATTTACAGTGATTTTAGAACAGCTAGGGCTAGAGCGGCTATACCCTGTAAACCACGGCCTCAAGCGGCTTGATTGCCTAAGTCCAGGTGTGCTCCGGCGCTGCTCAAAACGCACGGCCCGGCATTGGCCTGCGCCCGCTTTTGTGAATGGATTATTGATGTTCTTTGAAGGTATGCGGGGCATGCGTAACAAAAGAGGTGTGACTGGTTATTGTGGTGGGATGGGATGGGGGCTGGGGGGGGGGGGGGGGGGGGGAGTGGCTGAGTGAGATGCCTGACGGGCAGGCATCAGAGCGCGGGAGAGAGAGAGAGAGAGAGAGAGAGAGAGGAAGGGCGACATCGTCTCTTTGATGTGGCCGACCTCTTTGAAGCCTCTGACACCCTTCTCTCCTTTTTGTTCTCCCAGTGCCTGGAGCCCTGCAAGGAATCCTGGGACCTGAAGGAAAACCAGTGCCAGGATTTATGCGAGGTATGTCACCGATCACCCACCGCAATTGCCTCGGACGCCCGGGAGTGTCTGAGCTATCCAAACAAAATACTTATTGAAAAAAATTCAATAAGCTGCCGAAAAAAAAAAGGAAAGAAAAGTTTCGAGGGAGTGTGAAGTGGCTCTTGTTCCCTCGCAGTAATGGAACCCGCTGTACGGTTGAATCATAGCTGTTTAATTTACTCACCACTCTAATTTGTCCTGAAATGTAAACAGGGCAATCCCTGTTAGCTCTCAGCCCTGTCTACTTCATGAAGCGGCAGGCAACTGTGACATGACATACATTTTTCCTCTCTTTCTTTTCACCCCACCACCACCACCACCACCACCACCACCACCACCGTCTCCCCCTCCAGCCTCTCTTCCCCAAGAAGCACTACGAGTGCCTGACGAGCTGTGAGTTCCTCAAGTCGGTGGAGGGGGTAAAGCAGGGCGACTGCCCGGCTCCGGAGAAGGCCAGCGGCTTTGCGGCGGCCTGCGTGGAGAGCTGCGAGGAGGACGGGGAGTGCTCCACCGTCAAGAAGTGCTGCTCCAACGGCTGCGGACACACCTGCCAGACGCCCAAGAACCTCTACAAAGGTACCTGGGCCACACCTGTGTCTGCTGGAGGTTTAGTGAAATGAAACGCTGGCACCGCCCTAACCCCACCCGAACCCTAAACCCCTCCCAAGTTCAAGTTTCAATGTCTGTTTTATATATATACATATATATATATATATATAGTGCTAGTCTGGGAACCAGGCAAATCTGCAAGCTCATGTTTTATTTGCTCTGGCAGATATGTCTGGCCCCCCTCCTGTTCAGACAGATTTCTAGCCGTCCTGGCCCAGATCGGGCCATTTACAACCGCTTATCTAGAGGTGCGCCGTTGAGGCATTTACGTGAACATACAAGATGGCTGCCGCTGATGTGGAACGGTCCTGTCAAATCCGCTATCGCAACAGTATTAAACAAACTGGACGGTATATTTTCTCTAAAAGAAGAATAAACTGCGGGCACTTAAAGTTTTTGTTGATAAGGAAGATGTGTTTGCCGTACTTCCGCATTTTGTTGCTCTGATTGGTTGCCGGTCTATCCAATTGCATCCAGAGGCATTTTGGTCCGCGCCCGTTGATAACGGCCCCTTGGAAATTGAAAACGAACTGAGAGGTTCCAGGCTAATGCGCATGTGCAAACTGGTCTGGCGATGTCAGGCAATATGAGTGCACTTTAATTCTGAGAAAAGAATATCGCCATTTGTCTTTCAAATAAATGTAGACGTATGGTTAACATTGAATCGTACATTGGGATGTAAGTATGGTCCGATATAGTAGTAAACTAAATAAATACAAGAATATATACAAAAGTAGTCTATAAAAACATAGTTTGTTCGACCAGTATAGTGCAGGGGGAAGTGGCTGGCATCCAGACGAGAACCATGCCCTTGAACTTCATTCATAACTAGTCGGCCATTGTAAAACTGAACAGGCCTGGAACCTGACGCTGGAAGTGTGTTGAAAGATATTGATGTTTTTCCACCTCAGCTACCGTGTACCTGACCTGATGCCGAACAAAAAGTAAAACACACACTAGCCCCTGGCAGCCCCCAGCTGTCGCTATGTCAGATGTGAAACGAGAACAGAATAATTCATCTTCTTCTTTTTGACATCTCAAATCTTGTTAGATGCAACGGGACCTGAATATTCAATGCAATGTTTAGTATTGTACGTAAGCACTAGTGGGGGAAAAAAAACACGGCACACTTTTTCCATTCAGCTTCCGACTCTTAATCGACAGAATAACCAAAATCTTGGGGGGGGGGGGGGGGGGGGGGGGGGGGAAACGTATGTGCCTTGTCAGGGACCTCTTCACGGTTTCTCAGCAGATGATGGCTACTCCCGGGTTCAAAACCATTGTGGACATGCTTGAGGGCCCTTTCACGACCACAACTGTACCAGAGACCTCCGCTCTTGTTAAAGAGCAGAAGACAAACAAATAAAAAATAAACTATCCGTCTTCACCTCAAGGTTGAAGGCGGATCCTGCGAGACCGCAGAGCTATTGTACTGAGGGACTCGACTGCCTCTGCATTCGGAGGCAGTCGGAGGAGGTTAACATTAGCACTGTGTACATGTAATATCAACACACGAGCGCACTGCTAGCCTTGGGCCAAAACAAAAGCTTAAGGAGGATGTGGATTTGAGCTCAGGCGGAGGATGTCAGTGTGAATTCAGCTGTGCGAGCCACCGCCGCGTTAACTACATTCGTGTGTCTTTGAAGCACACTCGACCGTCGATGTAGGCTACCTCTACGACTACGTATGCCGAGCGTGCGAGAGAAAGAGACAGGGGGAGAGAGAGAGAGAGAGGGAGAAGGAGAGAGAGAGAGCGGAGAGCAGAGTTTGAGCACAAGCACCTTGCGGAAGAAGAGTAAAGCAAAGAGAGAGAGAGAGAGTGTGTGTGAGAGAGAGAGGGAGAGAGAAAGGGGATTAGGCCCCAAGAGGAACAGCGTTTTGATCAAACGATAAAAGGGCAGACGTAGCCTTGGAAAGTTTAATACCGGGATATAGTCAATGAGAACCATTCACCTTTTCCCGAAGAACCTTGAGATCAAAAGCCCAAAGCACCAAAGTGAGTCCAAGCCGAGGGTTTGAGATGATGAATCGCTGTTGGTCTTCACATCGGACAAAATGCTATTTAGCAGTTTGGCGTAAATCCTGACAGAAATATTGTCTTTTCCTTCAGTGTTAAAGGTCTAATTAGGGGCTCACGGACTGTGTGTGTGTGTGTGTAATTGCTTCTTTGTGTGTGTGCACATGTGTTGTGTGTGTATGCACATGTGTGTGTTCGGGCCTCAAGATGATCCGCGATGCTGGAAGCTATTAGCCAACAGCAGTGGAGAGAAATGGAGCGCTTCCCCTCGTCAGATCACTCTCAGATGTACTGTATGTGCGTGTGTTATGTGTGTGTTGTGTGTGTGTGTGTGTGTGTGTATGTGTGTGGTGTGTGTGTGTGTTTTGTGCATTGCTGTGTTAGTGTACATGAGCGTATTATGGTGTGCTTGTGTTTGTGTGTGTATGTGTGTGTGCTGGCATGCATGTGCATTTGTGTGAGTGTGTGTGTATGTTTGTGTACATGTGTGTGTATGGATTGTGTGTGTGTGTGTGTGTGTGTGTGTGTAATTAAAGTCCCAAGTGTGTGTGTGAGTGTCAGAGCGGTCTGATAAAGAACAACAGCTCTCTCTCTGAACATTGACAGGAAGAGAAGCCCTGCTGGGCCTTTGTTAATCTGTACCTTTCTTTTCCTTTCCACTCCGGCATGAACGCGTTGCAAACATATTGGAGATGTTGGTGTTACAGATCCATGCATGAATCTAATTTGGAAGAAGACGGTTTTTGCGGGGACCCATAATCCACTTTACGATGTGTGCTCCAGCAGATACAGTCAATAGGAATGTCTAATATCTAATATCTCTGGTTTGTGTCTGTGGCGTTTCAACAATGCCAAAGAAGCTACACAAGGGATTTATTTTCCTTTTTGACATTTCCCTCTGCCTCTCCCTCTCTCCTCTATCCTCTCTCTCTCACTCTCTCTCCCCCCCCCCCTCTCTCTCTCTCTCTCTCTCTCTCTCTCTCTCTCTCTCTCTCTCTATGAGTCTGTGAGTGTTCCCCCCTGCTCCGTGTCTCAGAAGACACAGCAGTGTGTATGTGTGTGTGTGTGTGTGTGTGTGTGTGTGTGTGTTTTGCTCCATGATCAAACGCGCTGTGCAGCCTCACACCACACTGGGCTCTGGAGACAGGCTGGGAGGGAGTGAGCCGCCACAGGGGTGTGGGGGGGGGGGGAGTGAGGGGGGAGGCATGAGATATGTGTAAGGCAAGATGAAACAAATTAAATGTCAGCTGCTGTCACAGTGTGTGTGTGGTGTGTCCTTGTCGCTGTTTGTGTGTGTGTATATTTTTGTATAACATATAGATTTCTATTTCTAGATATATATATATATATATATATATATATATATATATATATATATATATATGTGTGTGTGTGTGTGTGTGTGTGTGTGTGTGTCTTTGGCTTTTGTCAAACCAGTATCGGGAAATGAGGTGTTTCGCAACCGCTGTAATTAGAGTGGTGATTATGATAGTGTGCGTGAGTATTGAGAATTAGAGAGAGAGAGGAAGGGAGGGAAGGAGACAGACAGAGAGAGAGAGAGAGAGAGAGAGAGGGGAAGGGAGAGAGAGAGAGAGAGAGAAATAGGAAGGGAGGGAGAGAGAATTGCTGGAATGAAGTAGGACATGAATGGACGCTGCACTCGCGTTTCAGCAGTCACACGGTTACATCATGGCCGAGAGAGAGAGAGAGAGAGAGAGAGAGAGAGAGTGAGGGAATGTTGTATGCACACACACACATGAACATACACACTAACATGCTCACATTCTCGCACAAACAGAGAGAGAGCGAGCGAGAGAGAGAGAGAGAGAGAGAGAGAGAGAGGGGCAGATTGTGTGGCTGTTGAGAATCCAACGCGCTGTGATTGTTGGACCGACTGTGACCCAACTGTTGTGTTTGGAGGAGCTAGCTGAGTGGAGGCTGCCCTCCTACATGCTTTTGGATGTGCTAATGGACACATTTGTTGGTGTGTGTGTGTGGTATGTGTGTGTGTGTGTGTGCGTGTGTGTGTGCGAGTGCATATGTGCGTGCCTGTGTGAGAGGGTCTTCACGTGTCTGGCATGGTATTAATGTTTTGTATACATTTGTGGGAAGATGAGTTAAGACAGAGAGAGAGAGAGAGAGAGAGAGAGAGCGAAAGAGAGAGAGAGAGAGAGAGAGAGACAGACAGAGAGAAAGGGAATGCTGTATGCACACACACACACACACACACTAACATGCTCACACGCTCGCACACACACACACACACACTTTGGAGCTGTGGAACCGCAGCACAATGACCCCCAGCTGTAGAGAGCTGTTATCTCTGGGACCAAACAGCCTCACGGACCCCATGTGCGTGTGGAAGCGAGACCTTCATCCATCTCCCAGCGGTTTATGAGCGCCAGTCAATCACGTTCACACGCCTCGTATAAAAGAGGAGGAGCCAGTTTTAAAATAGAGTGTGATACAAAACACACTCCTGGTGATGGTATTTAGAGTCACACAGACAGGACTTCAGTCTGTGTCTGAGCTCCTCTCGCTCTGCCTGTGTGTGTGTTGGTGTGTGTGTGTGTCTCTCTCTCTCTTTCATTGCCTGTGTTTCTCTCTCTCTCTCTTGTTCTCTTTCTCTCTCTCTTGTTCTCTCTCTCTCTCTCTCTCTCTCTCTGCCTGTGTGTGTGTGTGTGTGTGTGCGTGTGTCTCTCTCTCTCTCTCTCTCTCTCTCTCTCTCTCTCTCTCTCCCTCCAGTCCCTCTACTTCTCCGTCTCTCTCTCTCCCAAGCTGACAGAGGTCCTACATAATGGTCCAGAGCAGGAACTGCTGTATTGTCAACCGCGGGGGGATATTCAGCCTTTACTTTTTCATATACACCCAGGGCTTCACTTTGTTCAATCTCCACCTTATTATTCATATTACTGTACCCGGGATCATCCACAGTGTGTGTGTGTCATCAGTGATGGAGCCAGCAGCTCACGTCGATCTGAACCTGGACGCACGCTCAGAGGCTCCGAGCTGCACTTAATAAATCTTGAATTTATTGCGCGTGTGCCTCTCAGATTGAGTTTAAATGAACTAGATCGAACCCCCATTGTCCGTGTACAAAGTCAATGTCTGTATGTATGTGTGTGTGTGTGTGTGAGAGAGAGTGAGTGAGTGGGAGAGAGAGAGAGAGAGAGAGACATTAAGGGTGCTCACATTCCGAGATGCTAACTATCTAAATCCTCGACCAAAGAAAAGCACCAGGTTCGTCGCCAAAGAAACTTGCGATCGGTCACAGTAGAAGTCCTCCGGTATTCACCCACAGCTTGTAGTCCACCGGGTGCGGTGATGTCATGTCTCCCTGGCAAGACGTCGGCCATCGAACACAGATGTTGCTGTTGCTCTACTCGGGGCAGAGGCTGACTTAACTGACGGCGGCGGCGGCGGTGGACGTTGATGTCCGAGAGTACAGTGTAACGCTTGCGGTGTGTGGCGCATTTCACGTACAACGTCGCTCATTGTAACGCTCATACACAAGCATTATTCTCAGCTCTGAGATGCTGGGGGCGTGTCCGCTGAAGGCACTGAACCACGGGCATTTGCGCACGAGGGGGGCGGAGCCTCTCTGAACTGTCAAATAATAACCGTTAAACTCGCGATTGAGCGTGACAGGCAGTGACGCAACTGCGCTCTGGTTGTTAGGGGCGGGGCAATGCTAAGGGGTAGCGCGTCACGTCATCGTGTACCCTTTAAGCCCCGCCCATAAAATCCTGAATGCGAAAATGTTGAAAAATAGAAAAACGCTGTAACTCCACAATTCAACATTAAATGGTGATACAGTCTTTTCACATGTTTTCAGCCATGACTTTCTTTCTGAACGTGTGTTTTGTGTTTAGAAACAAATCTCAGAATTTGCTTGACACCGTCTTTAAGTATTCAAATTAAGAGATGAGAAAGTATCATGAATTGACAACTGTTTATTTATTGGCAGGCAACATGTGCAACATATTCAACCGACCAGTGAAGACATTTTATCAGAGCGTAGAGAGAAATTGCCTCCCGTGTTCTGCGTTGTCTGATCTGCTCTACCAACCAGCCTTCATATCAAACTATGTAGAACGAATATTGACCTGAATTTGAGGGTTTATTGTCCTGTCCCGTCTCGTGTGTCAGGGGTCCCGCTGAAGCCCAGGAAGGAGCTCGTGTTCCAGGAGCATCCCTCTGGCATGCTGGATGTCCGCTGGTCCTCCAAGTTCAACATCTCGGTGGAGCCGGTGCTGTACGTGGTGCAGCGCCGCTGGAACTACGGCATTCACCCCAGTGAGGACGACGCCAGCGACTGGGAGATCATCGCCCAGGTGAGGAGTCTGCACTGTCTCTCTCTCTCTCTCTCTAGGTCTCAAGGTCTCTCTATCTCTAGGTCTCCTGAGGTCTCCTCTCTCTCTAGATGTCAAGGTCTCTCTCTAGGTCTATCTCTGGTCACACTCTCCCTCACTCTCTCTCTCTAGGTATCTGTCCCTGTAGGTCTCTCTCTCTTTTTCTTTATTTCTCTCTCTCTCTCTCTCTCTCTCTCTCTCTCTCTCATCACATTGAGCAAGACACGCTACTGCCTGGCTGCTCCTTAAAGGTCCCCTACGTTACCACCAGTTGTGTGATGTTGATAAGCCATTACAAGCCACTTCAAAATCTACCCTCTAGTGACATCACAAGTGGAAGTGTCCAGATAGCAGATTTGTAGCATTTTGCTACAAACTAGAAACACACACACACACATCTGGTCCTTGTGCATAAATGTATGTTACAATTCTAATGCTACTGTGATGTCCATATCAAAATAAATACACTTAACTTAGATGGATGATGTCTAGATCAGATGACTAGACCCAGTGGACTGTACCAACTGGTAGGCTGATCTATTCATCATACATCTGGTTGAACGATCCCACTTGTGATGTCACTAGAGGGCAGATTTCGAAATGGCTTGTAATGGCTAATCACGCTCACACCTGGTGGTGAAATGGGAGCCCTTTAACATCACGTATATTTCTGTATTCACTGCGGGAGCGTCTCAACGGTAAACAGTAATTGTGTCACCGGGCCGCTGTGGGCCCGACCGTGTGTTTGATGACGAGTGTCGGCTTCAGCTGTGAAAGTGCTCTGCGGAGCCCGGCAGACGGTCGCACGGCGCTTGCACATTCCTTGCACTCACACAATGCCTTTGAAAGCTTGGCCCAAGAGAAACACACACACACACACACACATTCAGCTCACATTGGGACCGTGACCCAGCGTGAACCCTGACCCCTGTGACTTGCCCCACCCTCCCCCCCCCCCCTCCCCATCTGTCCCCTCAGACTGCAGAGGAACGCGTCCAACTGGTGGACATCAGAGCCAGCAGATGGTACCAGTTCCGAGTGGCGGCGGTCAACGTGCACGGGACCCGCGGGTTCACCGCCCCGAGCAAGCACTTCCGCTCCTCCAGAGGTCTGTGCACTTTTCCTACGTTCTTGTGTGTGTGTGTGTGTGTGTGGGTGGGTGTGCGTGTTTGTGTGTGTGTGTTTAGATTTGTGTGGCCTTTACATGTGTCTTATTAAGTGTTTTCATGTGGATGTCTGCATGAGTGAGTGTGTGTGTGTGTGTGTGTGTGTGCAAGTGTATGTGTGTGTGTGTGTGTGCGCATGTGTGTATGATTTGTGTCTTTTTTTAATGTCTGTATGCGTGTGTGAATCGGTATGCGTGGGTGTGTGTGTGTGTGTGTGTGCTAACGCATGTGTGTGTGTGTGTATGTGCGCAAGTGTATGTGTGTGTGTGTGTGCGCGCCTGTGTTTGTGTGGTCTTGTTTCAAGTGTGAGTTCCTCTCTGACACCCAACGCTCTCCATTTGTCACACTTGAGTCTGTGAAACAGGTGAAACCGAACAGAGAACCAGTAAACAAAACCTCATTTAACCCAATAGTCCTTAGTTTTGCCAATTCCTCTATCCGTACACACACACACACACACGCACACACTATGCACTTGTCAGCAGAGAAAACGCAGACTCAATATAATAAAGCTGAACCCCAATCACGCAGCTACGACTTGGATTCTGTACACTGACCGCATGGATTAAAACAGGACATTTAGAAACATTGCATTTGTGTCGTTGTCATTACCTAACACATCGTCAAGCAGAAATTTAAATCACTTTTGCCACATGTTGCATTACGGTGGAGTCGTTTTTTAATACCCAACAAACTCAATGGAAATTGGAATTCACACTGATGTCGAGCATAAGTCCTCTTGAACTGCACCGTATAGCACTGCACCGTGCGCACGGCGTGTTTTTTCTTCCTTCCTTTTCCTTTTTTTTCCTTCACCCAGATCTTCATTAAGGTCTTCAAAGCAGTGTGG
Organism: Merluccius polli; assembly: GCA_030340625.1. NCBI lineage: Eukaryota > Metazoa > Chordata > Actinopteri > Gadiformes > Merlucciidae > Merluccius > Merluccius polli. Next base: position 37,792 of record JAOPHQ010006116.1, read on the forward strand.
GTTTCCCCTCCTCATCCCTCTCCTCCACCTCCCCCTCTTTACAGTCAAATAAAATGTAATATGTCTGCATTAGTCAGGATATTGCAGGTTTCAAACGAACGCGGGTGCGTTGTCCCGCTTCCAGAAGCGATGAGGTAACGTACGTCTACCTCAGATCTGCGCCTGAGATTAGCGTGTGGGCTGCAGCGGTGGGCTGCGTCGCTGGGCTGCATCGCTGCAAGCTCTTCCCTAACCCCCCCCCCCCCCCCCCCCCCCCCTCCCCCCGCGCACGCACGTGCACGCACCGCGCTGAAAGGACACTAAATAGCTGTGAAGTGCAGCTGCAGATTGCATTTGTAAAAAAAAAGACTTGGGGGTTTATTGCGTGGTTGCACAAGGATTACAGGTTTAATGGATGTAATATTGTCCCTATATTTCATCTGATTCACGGCGGCGGTCGTATGTTCGGACATGTTTTGACATGTCAGGGCGGGGCCCTGCGCCGCGCGGCTTGCGTGTGCAGAGATGTAAATGTCGCATGAAATGCATCTGCGGTTCTGTGCGTTTCCTGAATGGGTCATGCACTCGCTGATGCATTTGGCGTATTTCAACGCGTGTCACTGTTTGGCAACGCCTATGTTGTGCAGCGGGGGACACAGACACACATAAATCGTCGATATTTATAGATTGTAGCTCATGTGTTTTCAGTTGATCATCGGAAAAGTTCTCCTTGTCTCCTTCTTCTTGCGACTAGAATGTGTTATGAAGGGGGGGGGGGGGGGTGAGGTGATCTGGGGCACGTCGACCTCTCCTGTCAGCCCACAGTGTCAGCCAGGCACTCCCCAGCGTGCCGCTAGGGGCGGCTTGACATCGCCAGACGCCAGGTGGACGGGAGCAGCACGCTGACGGAGGAGAGCCAAACCCACACCTCAATCAGCTCAATCACGGGCCCGCCGCTGAGAGATGGATGGGAGCTGTCACGAAGTTGATGAGCTCCCTGCCATTCTGTCAGTCCGTTGTTATTTACATAGCGCGGCCGTGTCGTGTGATTGCAGAATACTTGGTTGAGGTGCAATTTGCTCGCCGCCCGCTTTGCTTATTTTCCTTTGCGCCAGGAGCTAAGCGCTAGCCGGCGCGAACTGATTCGTCCAATTGTGTTGCCGGGGGTTGATGAAATGTCTTTCAGGTGGGAGCGAGGCGAAGAGCGGCGAGCAGCAGCTAACCGGGTTGTGCCGTGGATCATTTTCTCATTATATGGCTATTCCCCCTCTGGTCTGGCGTCTGGCCGCGCCCACACCACACTGACAACGAGCTGTACGATGCAGACAGACCTCTGGGTCACAGCCCATCTGGAGGAGGTTCAGAACCAGCCTGGATTCACACACACACACACACACACACACACACACACACGGGCACGGCAAGCAATGCAATCACACGCACGCACACGCACACCCGCACACACCCACACACAGATAATGACACACACGCAAAAAAAAAAACCGAGATGGAATGTGACGGTGGAGCCGAAGTGAGCGGCATGTGTTTGTTCACCTCCGACCCCACGCCCTCCGTCCCGCCAGGCGGCATCACGGACGTGACACGACACCTGTCATAACATCTCGTGACAGATCGCCGGCGGCGCACTAATTACTTTACACGCCGTCACCGGGAACTCGCCCTCGTCTTTCAACGCTGCGCCGTCGCCGAAAGACGCCTTGGCGCTGGAAATGCGTTCGGACTTATGAAAGCGGGCTCTAATATTTGACATCTATAATAAGCTTTCCATGTCCAAGTGGTAGGAGATAAGCTGGTCTGTTGTTCAATCTGGTGCTCACTCTCTGTTTCTGTTTCTCTCTCTGTCTCCCTCTGTCTCTTTCTCTCTTTCTCTCTCTCTCTCACTCTCTCTCCTTCCCCCAGACCCCTCTGCGCCGCCGCGACCGACCAGCCTGCGCGTCACCAACATCACCCAGGGCGACGGCGAGGACGAGGGTCTGGTGACGGTGCGTCTGAACTGGACCGTGTCGGAGGAGGAGCTGGACATCCCCATCCACCACTACAAAGTGTTCTGGAGCTGGACGGCTCCGGGGAAGACCGCCGTGCCGTCCAGGAAGAAGAGGAGGAAGACCACCAATGGGGTAATCTTGTCACCCTCTCCCCGCACCCCCCCCCCCCCCGACCGACCCTTCTCCCCCGCCTGTCACACTGTGATGAGTAGCTCTCTCTTCGCTTGCCCGCTCTCTCTCTCTCTCGGTCTCTGTTTTGCGCTATCTATCTCTGCTCCTCTCTCCTTCTTTATAACGCCCTCCCTCCCTCTATTGTTTTCTCCCTCTCTTGCTCTTACTATTTGAGTCTCTCTCTCTCTCTCTCTCTCTCTCTCTCTCTCTCTCTCTCTCTCTCCTAGTCTATATCGCTTAACCTCACACCCTCCCTCCCTTCCTCCCTGCCACTTGCTCTATCCATCTCTCTTTTTCTCTCTCCCACATGCTGTATCTCTGTCCCACCCTTCTTTTCTCTCTCCCTATCTCTTTCTTTTTCTTTCTCTCTCTCTCTCTCTCTCTCTCTCTCTCTGGGTCTTATCCAAGCCCATCTCCCCCCCCCCCATCCTCAGGCACATCAACACATCGGAGTAAATAACTCGTTGGAACGAGAAGAGTCAAGGATAAACACGGGAAAGGCGCTCGCATTTGATTACGCAAATTCACAAGGTCATCAATCACCTAGAATCACAAGTCAGTTTCTAAACGCCTCGCTCAACTGGAGACCGAGGACAATCTGCCAGGTTTTGTTGCTCAAACTGGGTGGAAACAATTAGAGAGTTAAAAAAACCCTGCAATGCAGAACCAATTAAAAGTCTTTAGGGCAGCCGGTCATATTGGCGCATGCAGAAAAGTCGCATGTGCTTATCAACACGTCGTGCCAGCAACACTTATCATTCAATGATTATTATTATTAAATTGTAAACAAAGTCGCTGTGAATCCTTAATCGCACCAATCTTGTGGACTGAGCACACGTTCGATAAAACAAATAAACGATAAACAAATCAAATAATCTAACGTTGCTCGGGACGTCCATTTTCAAAGCTCTCTCTCTGTTACAAAGTCATTTGTTGTATCTGCCGTTTGTTTCACCACGGAGGACAATGGGGGAGAGCATCTAGTCGCCGTTCTAGCAACTGACTTGCATTTAGAGGTCCCCAGATCGTCTGGTATCATGAGACTATCAATCTTCGGTCTGACTCACACTACCCTACTGACGCTTCCCCTTCTCCCGATGGATGAAAACGTCCTTTAAACACATATTTGAAAACCCCAAAAAGAGACAAGACGCATCGCGTGAGCCCCGCATACATACTGCGACACAGCCAAATCATTCATGTCGTTATTCTTTCATGGCACTTCCTAGATGCCGATGTTTAATTTAAACTGTTTATAACCCCAAAATAGGAAGTATTTTATAGCTTTATTAGTCCTAATGCACTGTGTTTTGTATTTCGTCTGGCAGCGTTTTCTAAACTGTGTCAATGGAAAGCACGGAGGATTGTGTACAAATTAAGTAAATCTACAATGTGTGTACACAGACACGCACTCGGACACACATGTCTGAGTCTGTGTTTATTTCTAACCAACTAGAAATTACTTGTTGTTTATAACGTAACAAACACGAATGAAATGTTTATTCCAAAGTGCAGGGCTGTAGGATAACATCTCACACAGCTATGCGTTGATTAATAATCCAATTTAGTTTACTAAAAATGCCATGCAACAGAAATCTGAGAATGTCCTTAAGAACATATTGAGAATATCCAACAAAATATACACATAATTGATTGTGATAACTTAACTCCGAAAGGGTCCAGGGGAAACTATTTTCTTTTTTTCTGGTGCCAAAAATCTTTTTTAAGCTAAAAGAAATACGAAAACCATGATAAAACCTCTCCCTCCCACGGTTACTATTGATTCGGAAAATATCATTCGATGAACACCGAGCAAATGTTTGATTTATTATCTTTAGTATTTCCTGTGACTTCTCCATGAGGTCATAGGAGTAACATCTATTACTCACACAGCTTTCATGACCGGGTGCCTAGGAGTACATTATACAAGACAAACGATCGAGCAATTCACCTAAAAAATTATTAAAATCCCCAAAATCCTCCATTATTTCTCCAAGCCCTTCATCCCGGTGACAGCCTCAGAGGCCTTTTCCAGAACCACATTTACCCAGCAACACGACAAATAAACCCTAGCTCCAGGACTCTAGACTAGATCATAGTGTGGGAAATGGTAAAAAAAAAAAGAAAAGCGGTAGAATAGCACAGGAGAGCCAGGAGAGGAATCTCCCTCGCATGCAATGGATACGGCGGAGAGCGACGATACCTTGACCGTAGAAAAACAAGGACCAGAGAACATCGGGCAAAAACGGCCGCTATCGATGCAACGCAAAGCCGTATAAGTAGCCATGTATAATAAACACGGTAAGTGTGCGAGGATATCTTCCCGGCGAGCGTAACGTACATCATCAGGCGAAGACCCGATGACGGATGCCGGTTACCGCTTTCTTCCATGTCGTCAGGCGTCACGCGGACGTGGTTCGGCGGGGAGGCGAGAGAATAAATATACTGCCGTGACAGTAACTCCTAGCACCTTTCCACAAAACCTTCTCCCGAATTAGTTTTGGAAACGCGTAGCAGATGTGGGGGGGGGGGGGGGGGGGGGGGGGGGGGGGGGAAACGCAAAAGGTGGGAGACACGAGACACCTATGGACACATGTACCGCGGCACTGCGCTCCCGGACACCTGAGGGCGTCCAGGAGAAAATGAAGAAGAAGAAGAAGAAGAAGAAGAAGAAGAAGAAGAAGAAGAAGAAGAGGAAGAAGAAGAGGAAGAGGAAGAGGAAGAAGAGGGGGTGCGTCCCGCTGGCAGAGGAATGTCAAAACACGCGAGAGTCAATAACCCAGGACTCCCCGGCCTCACGCTGGCGAAGGAATGCCTCCGCAGTCGAGCGCCGCGGCGAGGAAGGTCCCTGGGAGGCTCTGATAACACACACGTCTACTGCACAATCTCCCCCCCCCCTCTCCTCCCCCCCCTGAAGGCTATCTCCTCACACACACACACACACACACACACACACACACCGGTGATGATGCTCTCCCTCTCTCCCTCTCTCTCCCCCCCCCTCCCCCCACCCCCGCCGGCCCCACATGTGTTCCCAATAAGCAGGTTTTTTCCCACAGACCTCCTCCCCCCCCCCCCCCCCCCCCCTCCATCCACCCCACCCCTGACAGAGCTGGTATTATGACTGGGCACGGGTTACTCTTTGACTTGAAGGGTTGACAGAGTGTGTGACAGTGCAGGGTGTGTGTGTGTGTGTGTGTGCCGCAGGGTCCAAAATTAACCAGACAATGGCTGATAAATTTGACATTTGGCAGGTAAAAAAAATCAGGGTTACATATTAAAACAATTGCTCGGCTGGCCGGTAGATTTTTCCACTGTGGCAGGTAAAAAGACACGATTCTAAAAAGTTAATTCTGGACGCTGTGTGTGTGTGTGTGTGTGTGTGCGTGTGTGTGTCTCTCCCTCTCTCTTGCTCTCTCGCTCTCTCACACTCTCTGCGTCCGGCGCAGCTATCGCCAGGCTAAAGGCGGTTGGGTTTAAAGCTGCTCTTCTTCTTGTGTTGTGTTGTGTTGTGCGGTGGCTGCAGGCTCAGAGTTGGGTGGAGCTGGACGGACTGCAGGGGAACAACACCTACACCCTGGAGCTCCAAGCTGTCACCTACTGGGGGCAGATGCGACTGAAGAGTCCCAAGGCTTCGCTCCAATTCCTAACATCCCAGAATAACGACTCGGGTAAACATAGATGCCGCTCACCCCCCCCCCCCCCCCCCTCCCCACCTCCATCCATCCCTCCCTCCCTCCACCTCTCGTATGTATGTTTTATTGCGTCCTGTTAACGGGCGGTGGGTTGACAGAGTTAAAATAACACTCCATATGCAGTTTGGCCGGCGCTTGTCGGAGCGTTACGGAGACATTAACACGGACGGTTTTAGCTCCTGACAGACCTGAGCGCAGACGAACCCCGCGGCCCAATCATAGAGTTGAGTGGTTCTGTGTTTAAGATACAACTTTTGCATTATAGGATTTTCATTTTTTCCTCCGTCACTTTTGACGGTGGCAGAGGAAATGCAATTAAAACATTTTTGAATGAGTATTTCTCTTACCGCGGTGGAGAAATGATAACTATAATAACACAGTGACACAGTGAATTGCCCTTTTCCATTATCCACACGAGTGGGCTCGGGGTACTTACAGTACTCACACACTTGACATATAATAAAGTACGGCTGCGCAGACACATATTAAGAGCTCAAGCGTGCCGCGATTTGGATATCAAATGGGGACGACCGGCGAGGATGACCTCACTTCATAGCAATCGATCACTCGTCATCGCAATAAATATCACCGCTGTGGCCCACTTAGGAGCCAAGCACTTGGAATAAACAATTTATGGAACACATAAATAAATGTGATATTTGCCTTAGCGTAAGTGCGGCGGAAATGTACCCAAACCACATTGGGACTCGCTTGCACACACGTACAATTCCCCACACGGACACAAACACACACACGCACACACACACACACACGTCAGTGTCTCAACTGTCGAGTATGACTCCAGTTGGATTAGTGCAGCAGGGCACAATGAAATGCCCGAGCTAAACCAACCATCCATGTCCTCTCTCTCTCCCCCCCCCCCCCCCCCCCCCCCCCACAGTAAAATCTGTGCTCAAGCCCAAGAAGGAAGAGTCAC